>VVHJ01052319.1:0-11325 GCA_015107715.1 Tylochromis polylepis
TCCCTGACCTGTCTGGTGTGTTCTTTGGACTTCATGGTGTTGTTGCTCCCAATATTCTCTTAGACAACCTCTGAGGCCGTCACAGAGCAGCTGTATTTGTACTGACATTAGATTACACACAGGTGCACTCTATTTAGTCATTAGCACTCATCAGGCAATGTCTATGGGCAACTGACTGCACTCAGACCAAAGGGGGCTGAATAATTACGCACACCCCACTTTGCAGTTATTTATTTGTAAAAAATGTTTGGAATCATGTATGATTTTCGTTCCACTTCTCACGTGTACACCACTTTGTATTGGTCTTTCACGTGGAATTCCAATAAAATTGATTCATGTTTGTGGCTGTAATGTGACAAAATGTGGAAAAGTTCAAGGGGGCCGAATACTTTTGCAAGCCACTGTATAATAGCAAACAATGAACACATTGGACTGTTTCTAATTCAACAGCCTTTCCAAATTGGAGGAATAAACATTTCCCGTCTTAACATTTAAGATCTTCTAAAATCATTTTACGCCAAACTAAAGTAATTGGTGTCATCAGTAACTACCGTGTCAGTCCCATTTATTCGGATTTCTAGTTTGGCCAGCTAAGAGGTCAAACTGAGTGTCCATGGTTATGGTACTGTGACTTGTGTGACCTTAAACAGAACACTATGACTAAAGTAGTACAAAGTCCATTCCGTTATCCGAATAAAACCAGAGAAATACTAGGCTTTATCTGATTGAAACTCATAACACTGCAAATATTCATCACTCAAAAGCAGAGGCTGAAATAAATATCTGCATGATGATGATGTTTGCAGAGGCAAGTATCATGGAAAGGATTTTTTTCTCTCTCTTTTTAAAATATTTGTATCTTCCCATCAAATCATCCAGATTGTAAAACAGATAAATCCTTGTGACCTTTAAATCCCAAACATACAAGAAGTCTTGTCTGTTACAGTGTATATTCTGCAGTGACTTCTGCAGGGTCAGCTGGGATCTCGGCTGATGGTGAACAGGAAGCATTAGAGTGATAGTGTGCCATTTCTTGCAAATTAATTGTGATTAAATATAACTTGCCTTTAAATGTTAAAACAAAAACAGAAAATGTAGGGTTTTAAATAATCATTTAAATGGATCAAGAACAAACTGGGCCAAGATGCATTTGGAATTGAAATGGCATTTTGTAAAATTTAAGTGTGTGTGTGTGTGTGTGTGTGTGTGGTTTTTTTTATGGCATTTAAGTGACTGGTACTCAACTATATTACCATTTAAGATATGTGCACTACATTTAAATCTACAAAAATAACCAATAAATTTTCTCTGGTGAAAGACAAATGCATTTGTTCTATCTCTCAACCTTGTGAACTGGGTCTGCTGTGGGGGTTTTGGTGGCTCAGCTCTGGGCTCCACATGCTGCAATAATCCAGGGAGGGTTAGGATAAAGCCTGGCTTCGTCTCACTCTCTGCCTCCTCCCAGATCAGATGAGATTAGGTAAGAGCTAAGGAGCTCTGGGGGAAGGCAGGGCTCAGAAACACTGAGGTTGAAGAAAGGAGGGACACATCAAGGCAGGTGGTCACTCCTGCAAGAGGAGAAAGCCAGAAAGCAGAGGTGAATTCACTAAAGACGCTTGGCCTGGTTGGTGCAGATAAAGAAGAGGTTGGTGCAAGCTACTGTATACGAGGTGTGTGATGAAGTATGGTACATGCATACTCTTATTCTCTATGCATTATAGTGTCTGTGCTCATGTGTCTCTTTATAATCATAGATTCAACTCCAGAGTGAAAGGAACGCTCTCTAGAACAAACAGAAAGTTCAGTCTTTGGCTCAGTTGTGTGTTCTAGCAGTAGTAGTTGAGAAGCTGGTGAGGGATCATATCTTTGTTGTTGGACCAGCAAGTGGTTAGTCAGTCTCGCTTTGTGTCCTCTTAATGGCTCTCTTTATGGTGTTTCAAAAAGATGTCCTGATTCTTTCTACAAAACTGGAATCAACTGTGACAGCAAAATGTAAAAAGCCAAACTGCAGAGGAAAAATTAGAAATAGTAGAAATGGATTTTGTGTCCCTGACTAATGTATGTTTATTATTCCATTCTTCATTCTGTTCCTTCTTTCCTTTAAATAACTTGCATTAGGCATTTTCAGTGTAAGCAGTGTGTGACCCTTTGCACTATATGATTTGTCCAAGTACTTGAATATCTTTGCTGAATGTAACTGTTTCTGTGACTGCTCGTACAGTAAATAAACAATGATTAAGTTAACGCTGATTGTTGCTCTCTTTCAGCAAGCCATGCTAAGCTGATGGACTAACAGGAGCTGACAGGGGGACTATGTGTTGAGGATTGTCTCTTGAATTTTTAACTACTTGGATATTCATCTTTGTTTGTTGGTGGACGTTGCTTTAGCAATGGGGAGGAAGAAGATTCAAATCACCCGTATCGTTGATGAGAGGAACCGACAGGTGAGTGTCTTCTTCCTCTCTTTTTAAATAATGTCTTTATAGTTATGGGGTATTTAGTTTTTGCGCAAAATGTCTTTGCAGTGTTGCTTTATGTCAGTGCTAAAAGCGGCTGTGTATTTTAACTGTTGGAAACAGCTTCTAGTTTTAGCATTATTTCGTTGTTATGTTTAGTTTTCATGATATCTCATGTGTCGATGTGTGGCCCGTGTGGCCCATGTGGCGTTCCAGCTCAGAGCACACTCTAAAAATGTGACGTTCGCTGTGTTTATTCCAGGATCCCAAAGAGCCACATAAAAGTAGAAGTGCCATTTAGTCAGGTACCAGTTTCTAATAAAAAGACACATATTATGTAGACAAGCAAGTACTGATAGGTTCATTAACACTTTGTAAAAGGATCCTGCACAGAACCTTTTGCTGGTACACTTTTGTTTAAATCTAAGAAGATCCCAGAGGTTTCTTTAAGCTATTTCACTTTTGAGAGTGTAGTGGTCACAGCTGGTGGCGAGGGCAGTAATTTGGGGTTAGCTGGGTCCGGACAGCACCCTGTCATTAGCAGGGTGGGTCAGTGTTAGGGACACACAGTGGCCTTCTCTCCTCACCGTCTCCTTACGCAGCCACATTGCTGCCCACTGGAATCCCTCTCTGTCTGTCTCCTCTATATATATCACCCCCAACAGCACAACAAATACCAGCCTGTCTGGAAGGAAGGCACAAGCTCTGGAAATAGGGATGTGGCTGGAAAATAAATATCTGGGATGATGTTTATATTTGATGTTTGGTTGTCTTGGCTGAAGCATTTTTAGATAGACACTACTTCAGTTGTGTGGTGTGCACTATCACTTGAGTCTGCCGTATATTTAGGTTCTTGTACTCTATTTTGGGAAGTTGGATTGTGTTCTTCTTTTATCTGTCAAGCGCATAAAATGTTTTCAGCAGTTTTTCCTCTTTTTGAATGTATCAGACTACCACACATCATGCACAATATACAGCAATGACTTTGCTGTTGTGGAAAGATGCACCAGTGATAGACGATGCTTATGCAGCCACACTCTAAAAGAGGAACAGTGTAGTTTTTGGTAATCTCTTTTCACATAAATGTATTTGCAAGTTATGCTCAAGAAATAGTTTCACTTGAAACTTGTTTTCAGAGGCAACAGTTTAAAGTTTACTGACCTATGTGCCATTCGGAAACAAATTATTTAATGTTGCTGAATTTGTATGTTTGCTCACTTACAAAGAAATGAACAGTCTGTAATTTTCGTGGTTTCATTTTAATGGAGAGGGGCAGAATATGAACCAAAAATCCAGAAAGAAAACATTAACTAATAGTTATAAATTGATTTGCATATCATTGGGTGAATTAAGTTTGATTTGATTCTCTACAACCCAGCCCCACAGATTGGCTGTATGCTCATGTGGTACAGGAATTACAATCAGTCAGTCAGTTACAGGTACTGCTGCTCTCATCTCATTATGTGTATAAAACACACTTATATACAGAATCAGTTTCTTCCATTTCCACCTATCTACCACTGTGGACAAGACCAAAGAGTTGTCAAAGGATGTCAGCGACAAGACTGTAGACCTGCTCGATGCTGGAATGGGCTACAAGATCATCAGCAAAAAGCTTGGTGAGAAGGTGAATTTCTGCTATGATTATTAAAAAATGGAAAAACAAAGTGACCATCAGTCACCCACAGTCTGGGGCTCTATGCAAGATCTTGCCTCATGGGGTGATAATAAACATGAGAAAGTCGGTGGATCAGGCCAGAACTACACATGAGAAGCTTGTTACTGATCTCAAGGCAGTTGGGACCACAGTCACCAAGAACTTCATTGATAACACAATATGCTATAATGGATTGATGATCGCAGCGTCCCCTCGCTTGAGAAGGCACGTGTACAGGCCTATCTTAAGTTTATCAGTGAACATCTAAATGATTCAGAGAAGGCTTGGGAGAAAAGTGCTGTGGTTAGATGAAACCAAAATTGAGTTTTGCATAACATTCATTTGCTGCGTTTGGGGAAATGCTGAGTATAACCCAAAGAACATCATCCCCACAATCAAGCATGGAACTGGAAACATTCTGTTTTGGGGCTGTTTTTCTGCTAAGGGTACAGGATGGCTTCACTGCATTGAGGGGCCAATGGACGGACCCATGTATCATAAAATCTTGGATGAGGACCTCCTTCCCTCAACCAGAACATTGAAAATCAGTCCTGGATGGGTCTTTCAGCCTGACAAAGATCCAAAACATACTGCCAAGGCAACAAAAGAGTGGCTAAAGAAGAAGCACATCAAGGTCATGGAGTGGTCTAGCCCAGTCTCCACACCTCCATCCTATAAAAAAAAAAATCTGTGGAGGGAGTTGAACCTTTGAATTGCCAAGCAGGAGCCACGAAAGCTAAAATAATGTGTAGAGTTTCTGTGAAGAGGAGTGGGCCAAAATCCCTCCTGAGATGTATGCAGATCTGGTGACCAAGAAACATCTTACCGCTGTGCTTGCCAACAAGGTTTTCTCTACGAAGAACTAAGTCAAGTACTAAGTGTGTTGTAAGGGAATCAAATACTTATTGTACTCAATGACATGCTAATCAATTTATAACTTTTATGTCATGTGTTTTTCTGGATTTTTAGTTGAGATTCTGTCCGAAGCTGTACATTTTTTATAAGTGAGCGCACTTACAAATTCAGAACGGGTTTATTTCCCCCACTATAAGACTGTGGCGTTCAGTTTACCGCTATCATTTCATCTTGTTAATGTAACAAGTTTGCAAAAATGATTCTGTGAGAATTACTATACAAAATATTGTGACTAGGCGCAAATCACATTATAGCAGTCCGGATGGGAAGAAAATATGAAATGTTTGAAGAAAAAAAAATCTTTGGGTGCAAAATATTAGGTCGCAGTAAATGTCTATTTGGCATTTATACTATAAAAAGAAAAGTCCATCTACAGTCCATTGAGTAAAATTCTTCAAATAAGGCTCAAACCAGAAACCACATATTTACCCATCTCGGGGTTTACCATGTAGACTGTAATCTATATCCAGTGAAATCAAACTATCTTTACAATGTCAGCTGTCAATAAATTAAAGAAAATAACATTAATACAGTAAAGATATGAATTTTTGGGGACTTGCAGTGAGATCAAAGTTAGTTTGTCTTATTTCTGCTTTGTAACTGTAGTATGTAAATCAATGACATACTGTATATAACAGCAGGATATAAAACAGTTTCCTCACTTCGGGAGTGCGTAAAACAGAAAAAGTAAATATGAACGTCAGAGGAGTGGATGTTTTCTACTAAACAGGTTCTCCAGTTTCTTGAAACACCATTAAGCCATCACTCAAGTGGTATTTCTAAGTATTATGTAGAATTCCCATCAATGAAATTAACCATTTGACAGGAAAGCAACTAAAGGCTAAAACTAGAGAAACAGATTTTTGTTATTTGGCTGCGAATAGTTTAGATTTTTTATCTCTAATATTAATGTGGCCTGGGTCGGTATACATGTTTGTACAACTGGGCTGTTTTGAAAGTTGTAAATCTGCCTCTAGTCACAGTTATATTTTACAGAGGTAATATTGAGTAATCAAGACACTTTCTGTTATAATTTTTTTGCCATAATGATGCTTTGAATGTCATTACAGCATTATGGTAAGATCTACCAACTGCTGCCGTAAAAGTGCTCAGAAGCCAAGTGTAAAGGAAAGTGTAAAGAACTGAACTACAGAAATAACTATGTAAAAAAGAAATACACCTGACACTCAACATTGCCAGAAAGCTTTGAGATGGGAGTCTACGGAAGCTTCTGGAACTGAAAAGATATGAGTCAGGATCCCAGAAGCTATGACAGAAGTAAGACATACCTAGATAAATACAGATGATTCATTGCAGGGAGTGAGCTACACACCAAAAAAGGGATGAGAGCATGATCCATGTGTGACCTGTGGGTTATGTGTGGGTTTACACTGAGCTGTAAATGGTCCACTCCAAACAATATGTTTTAGCTTTATGGTCTGGAGGAATATGGAGGTGTCAAGAATGACTGTTTTACTTTATACGCCATAGTGCAATATAACACTACAGTATGAGCTTAAAGGGGGGTTTAACTGTATTTCTGCAGAAAAATGTTTGCACACAGCCCCCTGTCTTACTAATAAAGATGAACACCTTGATGGTAATCATTAAGGGAGGTGAAACATTACTTTATAAAGTTCTTTCCCCACCTACCTTTCCCATCCACTCCACTCATTCAGTAACAATTCACTAGAAACTTCAGTATTACTGAAGTAGTATTTCTAGATTATTACTGCATTCTTTCAGAAGTGCAGAACTAGAGAACTAGAGATCCCCCAACCCTTGTCTCTTCCTGTTTGACACTTACACGTGCATTTTAATTATATTAATTTAATTATATAAATACTCTGACTTTCTTGTGAAAATTTAAGGATATGTTAGTTAAAGAAATTAAATAGAAAAAAATGGTTTGGTTCTAGAAAGAACCAACAGGTATGACCCTCTATTTGACCTGTTGTAGGTCAGCTATTCTAAGCTGATCTCTGGCTTTTGTTCTTCCAGGTGACTTTCATGAAGAGAAAGTTTGGACTGATGAAGAAGGCCTACGAGTTGAGTGTTTTGTGCGACTGTGAAATTGCCCTCATCATCTTCAATGGCTCCAACAAGCTGTTCCAGTACGCCAGTACCGACATGGACAAAGTCCTGCTGAAGTACACAGAATACAACGAACCCCACGAGAGCAGAACCAACTCTGACATCGTAGAGGTACGTGGTAGGATGCTGTTGTTAACCTGCCACTCATGTGACTGCTTTGACCTTTGGATAGTCTGTTTGTAGAGACGTCTTATGATGGGTAATTTGTTGAAACCTGTTATGTTGCCTCACTCAGCACTTATGACCGCAGTATGCAAATACACATCACATGCTGCAGCGGATTTTGAATTAACACAGATGAAACGGTAGCAAGAATATAATGCTGGGTTTTGCTATTTAATTGTGCACGCAAGTGCATGGATTGACTCTTGCAGCATCCATTCAGAGGATTAGGGAAACAAATGCTTGCAGTTGTGTTTTAGAAAGATGAATTCCTAGAAAGTGGATTTGTTTAGCTGCTGTCTTCAGTGTTGTTTTCCTCTCTGTGAAATATTGAGAAATAGATTTTATATTTCTTAGGATGTGTCATTTCATTGAACAGATTAGTGCTGATCTTTATGAAGTAAAGGCCAGATGTAACACTTGAGATTCAGGAGAGACAGACAAGCACGTAGCCGTTTCCTTCCGCTAGTTTACACTGGTGCATTCTGTGAGGAATCTGTCCCCCACCCGACACAAGTAAAAATGAGACTAACCTTACTGATCAGTCAAAATAAATGTAGGTGATGCTAGACGAATAAAAGTGCTCAAGGAGTGTGCTCATTCCATGCTGATTACAGTACAATAGTACAGTCACTGCATAACAGGAACTCTAAAGGTTATTAAGATTTGAAGTGGCAAAACAAAACTGGCTGAGTTCCACTATGAAATGAAGGCAATAAAATAACTAAAGAAGTGATCTAATAAAGTCTCTAAACTGATCCAAATGTTCAATATAGGGAATTAAAAAACATGTTTTGTGAGCATCAGGAAGTACTGCTACACGTGTAAAATGTAACTCAATCCAAATAACTGTGCAGCCATAAATTCCACCTCGGTAAACTCTGCTGATGATGAATGTAGACTATCATTGAGAATATTCATTTAACTGTATGTTAATGTTCACTGGTTACTGTGTTTACTGTGGCATTAAAATAAATGGTAATTGGACTGGTACTTAGATAGCACTTTCCTAATCTCAAAGCATTTTATTACCACACGGTCACCCATTAATACAAACACTTTTTTCTATGCCTAAGTCCTTTTAACCTATGATTCACACATTCATACTATGACGGATACATCAGGGGCAACTTGGGGTTTTGTATCTTGCCCAAGAAAAGCTCACCGACTGGAAAGCCAGGGATCGAACCTGCAACCTTCCGATTAGGAGACATAGCAGTGGAAAGTGGTGAATGAGTGTAAGCTAAAGGATTTCGATTACAAATTCTATCTATAGCAATACTTTTCAATACACACCTGACCCTAAACCAATTCACATAGCAGAACAAATGCTTTACTTGACTTATCTACTCAGTGCGTTATTATTTTTTTTCAGTGCCAGTGAAAAAGGAAATATGAAAAAATGATAAAACATAGGCTGGATCTCAAAAAAGCCCTCTTGAGACTGTTCACAGTGATAAGACCCAGCCATCCACCCGTTCTGCTTGGTCCCACAGCGTCATCAGTGTGGTGATGCTGAGACTGTTGTGCCATGGTGCCTGAGCAGCGCTGTTCTGTTTTTCATGGCATTTAGTCAGTGTCCCTGCCATTAAAAATGAATGGTCATTGTGACTCATGTTCTAACTGTTTATGTAAGCTTCTAATGCGTGTTTTTCTCTCAGGAAGCCTGAATTTACTGCTCCCACACTCTTTCCTCACACGCTCAGTATTGTTTCCATCCCTTCAGAGGACATTGCTAATTTTCATTTTCTTTGGTCTTAAACTAATTCAAACCATAACCACTGTCCTCCTAACCTAACTTTAGTTAGGCTTCCCAGAACCTTAATCAATTCTTCAACTTACAGTCTTAAGGAAAGAATTGTAGCAAAGTGAAACTCAACCAAACTGTCTTCAGTTTCATCACTCTTATGTGATCTCATAAAGAGAGTTCCACGTGTACACACATAGCAATACTGTACCAAATGCTAATTGTAAGGAACCCAAGCTTCCCAAACTAATGTATTTACTTCCAAAATGGCTCCACTTTCCACTTACTGGAAAAGAGAGGAGCTTCGGGTTTTAAGTTTGTTTCAGTAGAGTCTGGCCAAGTTTTCTGTCTTTTTTCCAGTGTCCTATGATTTACTGTTATTTCAAATGTTTCACCTTCCCTGGGAAATGTAACATTGTTTTTCAAGGGGAATTACAGGCACTGTGCCGAAAAGAAAAATAAAGCCATAAACCAGTGCAGAATAGAAACATGCTTGTCAACCTGGAAAGTCTCGTCAAACACTACAATCTCCGAACACTGAATTAATTTTAGATGCGGTGATGGTGGTGGTGGTGGTGGTGGAGGCAGTTAATATGCATCATTAATGTTGCCCATAATGATTCTAAGGAATATGACCCTGTCTATTCTGCTGTTAACCACGAGCGGACACCTGCGAAAGCTCTCTAGGCCAATAGCCAGCCTTGATTTGCCTGCTTCGAGCCTTTATTTGTTTATTCCCACAAATGTCACGCAGACAGACAAGCTGATTAAAACAAAGCTCAGAAAGTGAGAGATGTTCTTTTACATATCGGTCAGTCTATTTGCAACATTTAGGCATGAAATTTGACTATGTGTAAAGTAGGACCCCACCGGCTACAACAGTCTTCCCATGTTTGGAAGGAGAGGCGGAAAGCTTCTTTGGATTCATTGTCGTTGTTTGATGGAATATTATGCTTGCAGATGTCTATCTCTTAAACACACAAATAGCTTGGCTGGTTTTGACACACACAGGAAATCTGCACATGAGCAGTGCTACTATAATACCAGCGTACTCTGTCTTCCCTTACATTGTTAGAAAGAAAGTGTAGGTAAATGTTTTGATATGGAGTTTGAATATTTCTCAACATTTGATCAATCTTAGCAGCACTTCAGATATTGCTCTTTTTATATTTTAGGGCACATTTTGTGGAAAGGGTATCCATGGCATTGATTTGGATGAACTAACTGACAAGCTGCATTACCGGCTTCATTGTCTTGTTGTGTTGCTAAACATAAAGTAGAAGCATCATACCTAAAGGTGTTAATAAACTTCCCCTTTTCAACAATACCACAAAGTCAGCTTTCCATTATTAGTGCTTTAAAAGAATAGGTGAACATTTAGAGAAATAGGATGAATCCTTTTGTGTTTGAATTAAATGAAAAGACTGATATCATTCATACTTCTGTATGGTAACTTTTTACCATACAAAACCAAATCTTTGGGTTTTTTTTGCCAACTCTCATGGTGTCAGTAAAGCTCACAATACAAGAGAAAGGAAGCAATGAAGTCCCTGCCTTATAAAAAATACTCATTTCATTGCACGTAGGATAAATTAGACTTTTTAGGCACATTCAAGTGCCAGCAATTATTCATAAATGTCACAGAGAGTATGCAAGGGTTAGGTGCATATATGCATATGGCACAACAGCAGCAACTTCCTTAACTATTAATAACTACTAATTATTTCAGACGGTGCTGACATCTAAAAAGTTAAAGTAAAAATGTCAAATATGGCAGCAGATAACCTGGTATAAATGAAAGCATATTTTATAGTGCCCAAAGTTTCCGTGGTTGGATAAATTCTTACACATGGTTATAATTTAGTGTTCAGGAAATCGGGAAATTATAAACTAATTAAACAGTTTTGGCAGCAGAACAAAGGGTAGTTTTTGGCTCGTAACTCCTAATTAATCGCTCGGATTACTCACTATATACTTCATGAAAGTACGATGTCTTCACATTCAAGTACACAGTGGCTCCTGTAAGCTATTTAAAGGACCAGTTCACTGAAATTACAAAAACAACTGTACAAATATTCCCGGTGATAGGTCTTCTCTCCGCGTACTTGTTTTTGATGGTGTTTCAGAGAAACTAATGTCAGTGTAGCGGACCGAAGGCAGACCCCACGACGCTTGCATGTTGTTCCACATAACTTTATTAATAAACACGACACACTCTTAACCCACGGTTGCTGTTCCCCACTCAGTCGGCTGCAGCTCCGCAGCTCACAGCCCGACTCACATCAACAACAACA
>VVHJ01052320.1:4655-21696 GCA_015107715.1 Tylochromis polylepis
ACACACACACACACACACACACACACACACACACACACACACACGTAAGGCTGATTTTAAAAGTGCTACAACTTGTCATAGTGTGGTGTCCAGTGTTTGAGTCTGCACAGACAGTTCTGAGAAATGCTGTTGTTTGAAAAAAGCGTGCATTTTTTTAAGTGCAGGGGCACGTTTACAATTTTGCTGCATCACCTCTTTTTAGAAACCTCCGTATTTCACAGCTACAGAGATCAGCTGGTTTATTTTTAAAAGCAAAATTTTGCTTCCCGTTCTTTTTGTTCTAGATTGGAGTTCTTCTTTCTTCATGTTTTTAATAGTTATTGTGAATAATATACCACACTCCACATGCGTTTTTCACCTCAGCTTAGCCCATCTCAACTGAGCTATGGTCAAGGGAAGGCAGCTGGTTTTGGATCTTTATGTTTTTGTTTTTTTTTGTCATTGCATGGTAGAGTTTTAACTTCCATTTGTTGAAACAAACACCCTGTGCTTCCTCTCAGTAGTTTTTAGAAGTGTTCCTGTGCTCACACAGTAATTTCCAGTGCAGAATCATGTTTATGTTTAATCCAGTTCTGTCTGAGGGCCCAAAGATTCACTCTTGGTTTACAGCCTTCTCCCATGCGTTTCTCTGGGTTCTCTGAAACTTTAAATAACATTACGTACCATAAATGAGAACAGCAAGAAACCTAAGTTGCTGAACTTTTTTATCACACAGTTTTCGACACAGTGCTGAACCCTTCCCCATCTTTACTTTAGAAAAATTCAGCCTCTCTGGGATGCTTTTTATAAACATTCATGTAACCTGTTCCTCTAATAAGGTAACTGCAAGTGAGATGTTGTACCAGGTGTCTTTTTAGCCTAAGGAAATGTATCAGTTCTCTGCCCCGGCCAGACTTCTGGGAAATATGTTCAAATTGAGGATACAATTTCTACTTTTAATTTCATACACAGATTATACAACTAATCGCATCTTTAACTGGGAAAAATTGAACATAACCTGAAAAATTTTAAAAATGGTTCGCAAATTGTTGGATATTTTCACTTTTCATTTAACATTTCACACATTTTCGTCTCACCATTTAGGGAAATATGAGAACTGAAAAAATGCATCTTTTTCCCCCCTGTGTGAAGTCCAAAAAAAAAAAGGGCACATTTGGCTTGCAGCTGTTTGAAAATATCTGCAGCTATCATGCTCACAGCAGCAAAGTCATTTCACTAGAGCAAATTTCCCTCCTAACTCCCCCACTGTCAGCTGAGCATCCTTTCAACGGATTCAAGCAGATTATGATATAACAAGAATGACTAATTAGAAAGTCTGAGACTTCAGTTCCCCTGTCATGATGTGACTGGGAGATAACAAGCCATTTTCTTTATTGACCAATTTGCTGAATCTTGAGCTGGCTGATAATATTCCAAACAAGGCTGTGTATGGCTCTGGATCCACCTGCTGTGAAAACCAGCACATGACTTTTTAAACTAGATAAATTAGAAGTCAGATCAGTGTCTCACACTCTGCTGAGTGAACATTTCCCACTAATCAGCTGCCAGCCTTAGATATTGATATTCACTCCAGAACCCTGATTCAGGTTACAAAGCATAACCCTTAAGCCTTTGTAGCCCCTAAATGGATGAATGCACCTTCACTCGTCCTCATTACTAATTCCACTGTCATTATCAGCCGCACTTTCAGGTGTGTGGGCTTGAATTGACGAGGCTTACTTTTTATCATGTTATTTCTCACGCGGCTGTCTCATCCTGAGGTTTATTAAGCAAGACTTCGGCTGGCAGAGGACATTAGCATCAGTAGATCATTCATTTAGTTCCCAGTGGCCTGCTCCTCTCTGCCTGTGATATTTGCAGGGATGGATGGTGCATTGCAGGTTGATTCCAAAACAGAAAAACAAGAACATCAAATTAACTGCTCTGTGGAGATTAGAACCCCAGCCGAACCAGCATGCCTTTCAATAATTCATACCCCCCTGTATACTGTCTCGGTGTATTATTGATACAACATTTCACTGTAGACCACAAAAGAACGCTGGAGACGGCGTCTGTTCCTGTTGTGAGAGATAACACTGGGGAAAATGTCTGTCTCAGCTGTCAGGAAAAGACCAAACACCAGTCCTCAAAGGCTCGTGTCTTTACTGCTGTAATCATTAGAATAATAAAACATTTTTTTTATAGCTCTCACTATCTGCTTTTAACCCCTCCTTTGCACTTTGAAGTCTAAGGAGATATAATGTAATGGTCTTTCTTAGGCCTGTGGTTAAAATCACACAGACATGGCACAACACTGGCAGCGGGTCAGTGAGCCATTTCAGTGTGTGGAGGAAATGACGACTGGCGATGTGGAACACATTTTTCATTAAAATTAATGCACTAAAGACAGAAGTCAAACACTGGCTTGAATACCAATCAAGGAGTGTGTGAAAAGCATTGTAAATGAGAATGCCTTCATCTCTTTCTCTGAAGGCTTCTTCTGAGTTTCCCTCCCCCACTCTTTTTAAGCTCAATGGCAACTGGGATGACCCTGAAGATGCTCATTTCAAGTGATGTTTTAAGCTCCCCAGACGAACAGCTGTGGCACTATCATGAATGTGAATCTATCTCCATTAATAAATGATCAGAATCCTTCTTCTGGGACTCTGTAGCACAGAGAACACCAACAGCTTTCATTTACCTTTGTGGAAGTGTTTCATGGTGCTCTCCCTTACAAAATGCATCAGTGTCATTAATGACAAAAAGGTTTTAGAGGATGAGTAATGCAGAAACCTGCTGTGAGTGTCTCAGGTTAGCAGACTGTGCGAGCATCTACTGCGAGGTATCGAGCAGTAGCATTGGTTTATTGATTAAAGAATCAGGCCCCAAGTGAGCGCAGTGGTGAGAGCCTCACAGGAAGAGGCGAGACACAACACAGGATGAGAAAAATCTTTCTTTCTTTTTTTCTTTTTTTTTTAATACGTCCCTTTTGCCCCACTGAAGCTTAATGTTCTACCACAAGCTGGCACAGATTTATAGCAACTGAGTACTAACTGGCAGTTCGCTAAGCCTCACGACTGCTGCTGCCTGTCAAGCTTTCTGTTTTTCACACAGTGAGAATTTACCAACAAAATTCGTCTCCGCTTTTTTTAACCAATAGTCCCAGATTTCAGACAGAGGTGGGTAAAAGCAGGCATATTTCACAACTGTCACAAGGTAGATAAGCTAATGTGATTCTGCACACCATCTCCTCATCACCAAGCTGCAGGCAGACACTGTTAGCCACTTGCAGAGACAACAGTGAAGCACCTAGCAGCTGAGGAGTCAGGTCAACTTAAAGGGTGAGGATAAGTCAGCAGTGTGAGTCAATCACTTCTGGTCAAAAATCTGCTCTGACTTCTTATTTGAAATTCAAGCCTGGAGTGTGAGTGATTTTAAGGCAGTGTGAGCTGTTATGTCACATCGGCGATTCAAATTAAATATGCTTGGATGCCACATCGAGGTTTTTCCGACTGACAATCCGACTCTGCGCCTCTGAGGGGGCCGTCCTATTATACGGTCTTACATCTCGAGCTGCGCTCATTACTCCCAGATAAAGATGTAGCATAAGAAAATTTGCATTATTCATTAGACTGTTCCGATTGGATCAGAGTCAAACGTCACGAATAACGGTAATCGAATATAAATAGCTTCCGAAATAGGCTGCTGGGGGGACAGATGGGAATCTGGACTGTAAAAAAAGATGGACTTAAAGAAACTTTCGGCAAATAAAATGCCAAATGTACAATAAATTAGCAAAACAAATTGTCCCAAAGGCTAAAATAACAGATCTAGTTTAGAGGACTCCCAAATGTCTGTAACAAATTATGGAGCCAAAGTTTGAGGGCTACACAAGATAATATGTACATCAAGCACTGTTTGTAAATTTAATGTGTCATTGTAATGTGAGTGGTTGTCTTTATTTGTAATGATATTTATAGTCTTGGTGAAGTCTTGAACTCCTGGTGAAGTGACATTTTCTAAGGTGTACTGGTCAAAGTTAAAAAGGTTTAGCCTGCTGCGTGGTCTTGTTCCAAGCAGCCATAGGATGACATGAAGAGAATGAAAGACATTTCCAGCTGTTTAATTTTTTGGGTCTGCCCATCAGCCACACTTTGAGAACGCTGGTCTTAAAACAATGACTCTGGGAGTACTGTCTGTATTTACGAACACAGCACAGTGAAGAGATTAAATGGAAGACGTGAGAACTCTCTCTTTGCAAATGACCTACTGCATATGTTTTTGCACATGTTTGTTTCAGCACTGGGACTTCTGTGGCAGGAATTTAACGTCCTGCACAACTGGGGTTCAAAACGACATGGTTGAAGAAAGAGGATGTTAAGTTTGAAACATGAAAATAGTAAGGCCTTGGCTGGATGACACAGTATACCTGACTCCTTCTCATTGACACACATGTAGTCTGTCTCCAACTCTTTCACATGCTTAAAGCATCCGTGAAAAATCCTACAAAGTAAATGTGTTAATAGCTAATAGTAGTGAATAGTTTTTTAAAGGCTACGCTTTTACTCCAAAGAGCAGTTTGCTAGTTACCAGAGCGTGGTAACAAACATGTCAGCTATGTCAGCAATCAGACTTTTACATAAAAAGTGCTCAGGTATTGTGAGCTGATCTAAATTCTTTGCAGAAGCTAAGGGAGAGAAAATACCCTTGTTCTTGTCTTACTTTCTCTCTTTGTTTTGCTTCATTTGACTCTTGCCTCGCAGATGTCAGGTCCTGCTCGTTTCCATCGTCTTTCCTAACTGAGCCTTGAGTACCTCATCTCTCTCAAAGTTTCACTGGCTGGTTTGGTTCATGTTACTGTTTTGTCATAATGGCTGTTGAGCTGTCTGTCACGGTGAAAGCTTCGGGCCTGTGGGGCCGACACTCCTGTCATGCTGGCAGGGTTGATGGTGTAGACTCAGACATGGGGCCTGTACACTTCATCACACAAATTAATGTGCAGGCTTGCTGGATATCACTAAACGGCTGAACTCAGAAAACACTCTTGTTCCAGAAAATAAAGTCAGAAGTGAGAATAAAGGCACACAGAAAATTGGAGGGATGTTATTGAAAGACATTTTTGTTTTTAACTTGCATATTTCTAACCTGTCCATGCTTGTCATTACAACCCACAATAGTCCATTACAGTAAACCACTATACCGAAATATTGCTAACTAACCAGTTTAGCCTGCACATACTGTCCAACAGTTTACACGACCTTTAGATAACTTCCTACATCCGTCTCTGAGAGTGAAGTTAGCACACAGTGCACAGAAACAGTTTGCCTATTTGAGAACTTTTGTTGAGCTGTCTGAAAAGTTGCATTTGAAACTACCTGCCACAAAAAAGTAACCTAGTTTATGCTCCCCTTCTGCTGAGCTAGCAAGATGGCTAGATGCTAAGGACAAGAAGGCTTCTGCAACCACAACTTTATTGATATCTGTGTGCAGGAACTCATGAAATAGAAATAAATAAATAAAAGGATGTGTGAGGAGTGTCATTACTTGCTGATTTGCTGAATGAGTATCTCAGTGGTATCAGCTGTAAGGCATGCAGACTGCACAGAATCACAGGACCTGATGTTATCTTGTTGCGACCATAAGAATGCCTGTAAACAATACTTCAGTGAGTCATGAAGTTTATTTGAAATAAAAAGCTCTCCACAGCTGCTTAACTTCAGACTTTCACTGGATTAAAAGCAGATGCCTGAGGGTCCATTTATTTACAGATTGTATTTGTCTGTGTATAACTTTACAGCTTTGTCATTTAGACCATCAATAATAACAATGATAATAATAATGTTAATACTGTAATTGCTTTGGTCCCATATGGCCATAAAACATGTATTTCAGTAGGCTTAATCACAGTAGTGTCTGTCTGCCACTGTGGCTCTGGATCTTAATAAATCTATACGTTATAGTATAACATACAGTGTAATATTTTGTTTACTTAGGTCAAAATTAATTAACGTTTATCTTTAAAACAATTTTATAAACAGTACAGTGCTTCAAATATACACAGAGGGGACAGAGGATTTGGCCCACATTTGCTTTCAGAACTGCTTTGATTTTCCATGCCATGGATTCAAAGGAGTTGGAAACATTTAATCTGAGATTGTGGCCCATATTGACACGATAGTATCATGCAGATGCTGCAGACCTTTCTTTTTCACATCCATGTTGTGAATTTCCCGTTCCACCGCATCTCAAAATTGCTCTATTGGACTGAGATCTGATGACTGTGGAAGGCATTTGAGGTCAGTAAACCTACTGTCACATGCGAGAAACTAGTTTGAGATGGCATTTGACATTGTGACATGGTGCGTTATCCTGCTGGAAGCAGCCAACAGAACATCGGTACACGGTGGCCATAAAGGAACAGACATAGTGAGTAATATTTAGGTACGCTGTGGTGGTTAAATGATGTTCAGTTGGTGCTAAAGAGGCCAAAGTGCACCAAGAAAACATCCGCCACATCGTTCCACCAGAAGCAGCCTTAACCATTAACACAAAGCAGGATGAATCCATGCTTTCATGACGTTTATGCCAAATTCTCACTCTACCAACTGAATGTTGCAGCGAAAACTGAAACTCATCAGACCTGGTAGCATTTTTTACAGTCTTCTATTACCTGTTTTTGGTGAGCCTAGAGACGGTTGTGCAGGGAAATCTTAGTAAATCAGCAGTTTCTGAAATAATCACAAAAACAATAATTCTGTAATTCTGAACAGTTTTGGACCAGACAGTTTTGGTTGACATTAATGTTTGTATTGGTAAGCTGACTTTGCACAGCTTGACAACAGCAGATTGAATCTGATTTTATCTTGTTCCCACCATAAAAATTCCTGCAAACAGTACTTCAAAAATTACAAAAACAAAAGATGTTTATATGCAACAATAAGCTCAACAAAGCTGCATAATGTCAAATTTGGACTGGGTTAAAACAAGATACCTGAGGGCCCATCTACTTACGGATTATTTTTGACTCTCTAGAACTCTCTACATCTTAAAGAATGACACTTAGCTCAAAGGCATGACTTCATTTAGGCCTTCAGTGATATTATTAATATTTTTTAGATACTTTGTCCCCATGCAGAACATGAATGTGTTTTTTACTATGTTTAATCACAGTAGTGTGTGGCTGCCACCGTGGATCTGTATATAAAGATATACAAAAAGGTTGCAGCATAATAGAAGGTGTCAATGTTTTATTCGCAGAGGTCAAACATAATTAATAATCCTCATGTGAAAACCAGTTTTAGAGTACAGCACTTAAAAGGTACACAAAAGGCTGCTAAAGTATAATCCATGCAATATATGGAAATATATAAACGCTGCAGTATTTAGCAATAGTTTGTACTGTAGTTTAATAGAAATTTGTCACTTTTTGCACTTCTACTCTCCCATATTTCAACGGGAAATTTTTTACTTTTTACTCCATTTTATAAATAAAATTTGTCTTAATACGTCAGGTAAGAGAGGACAGACTGAGATTTTTGGATATCATTTTATTGTTCCAGCATCTGAAATATGAGAATTTGTTGCTTTTCTTTTTAAAGTACAGTGAGCACGGTGGTTAGCACTGTTGCCTCACAGCAAGAAGGTCCTGAGTTCAATTCCCCAATCAGGCTGGGGTCTTTCTGTGTGGAGTTTGCATGTTCTCCCCGTGTTTGCGTGGGTTCACTCTGGGTACTCTGGCTTCCTCCCACAGTCCAAAGACATGCAGTTAGTGGGGATAGGTTAATTGGAAACTCTGAATTGCCCATAGGTGTGAACATGAGTGCGAATGGTTGTCTGTCTGTATGTGTCAGCCCTGCGACAGACTGGCGACCTGTCCAGGGTGTACCCTGCCTCTCGCCCTAAGACAGTTGGGATAGGCTCCAGCGACCCTGAAAAGGAAAAGCAGTAGAGGATGGATGATTTCTTTGTTGTGTTTTAACATTAGCTAAAGGGAAGACCACCTGAATATTCTGAAACTAACTGGAAGACTTGTTCTCTCAAATCCATATAGACAGACAAATAAAACTGTCTTGACTTGCTTTGGAATTCAACAGGAGTTCAACACTTGATTTCAACACTGGTCTGATCTTTGAGTCACGAATATTGACAACCTGACTAAACCAATGACAAACAAGCATTTGCATTTGACATGTCTTTAGTGAACTCAGTGATCGCTCACAGTGGTAGCTAGAAAATGTGGTGCTTTGACTTCACAGGCTTGCAAAAAGCAAAATGTTCCATTCAGTCATGTGCCATATTTATGATTAATCCTAAAGCTTCCAGTAGACCATTGTAATAAAGTGTCAATGGTCAAATTCTAAGCAAGGATTTTCAGCATCAAATTATTCTGAGGCTGAACACAGCAAGGTGCATGCCAATGCTGTTTCACTTGTACCCAAAGGAGGACCAAGCAGACCAAATGTGAGCACACCTTCAGATCAATACATCAAGCTTTGCTTACTGAGAGGTAGAAAAACATCTTCATCACAGGTAGATAGTTTGCTAAATAAAGAATACTAGTAGTCAGAAGATATTTTGGGTAGGACAAAGCAGCATCTCACAGTGGACAACTGGAAAAAAGGGCTCTTTGTTCTTATGAATCCAAGTTAGATGTCACAAGAAGGTGAGCAGGATGCTGCAATAAATCAAATCTACAGTAAAACATGGTGGAAATATTGACGCTTCGGGGTGTTTTGTTTCTCTGGAGTTGGACTCCAGCACTGAATCTACTCCACTTTGTCCAAACAGAAGTAACACTGTGGGGGAAACTTTATATTACTGGAGGATAGAACTAGTGGAAGACCAAAGAGCTCCAAGGTGTGCTCACTGTCTTTGACTTTACTCCTTTGCTGTCACCAAGATTAACATTACAATTGTCCCACTGAAGACTAAGAACACTGGGGTTTCACAGTGTTGTGAAGTCTTGTAAAGTCCCTTTAGTGCCTTATTGCTGCTGTTAAAGCAAATGATGGGCAAACAAATACTAGTATAGTCTCAAATTTCGGCTCTAAATTCATGTGGGAGGAGCTCAGAGTAGACCTGCTACTCTTCCACATTGACAAGAGCCACCTGAGGTGACTCCTGCATCTGATCAGGATGCATCCTGGGTCAGGAGAAATTATATCTCTTAGCTGGTTTGGAAAAGCGTTACTTTCCCCCTGGATGAGCTTAGTAAGTGCCCAGAGAGAGAAATGGGTCTGGGTGTCTCTGCTTAGACTGCTGCCCTTGCTACCTGGATAAGCAGCAGAGGATGGATGAATGGATGGATGGATGGATATTTATATCTATGATTGAAACTATTTGTGTGTGTGTGTGTGTGTGTGTGTGTGTGTGTGTGTGTGTGAGTGTGTATTGTGGGATTTTTTAAAATATATCTGCACATTTTTAATTTAATGCCACTGAAATTCTGGTATCACCCTGTCTTACTAACTCTGCTAGTGTTTGGAAACTGAGCTGTATGGATCTCTTAGTGCCAAAATAGTGTTGTTGTTCTCACACGTGTCATGTTTGACCAGAAGAGGTCCAGTCAACACCAGGGTGTGAGCTGTTGCCTGTGGGTGCAGGATGTGAGATGTTTTCCCACTACTAAAATTGTAACCACCCACAGGCAACGAGACAGTAATGAGGAGGAGGTTTACTACATTAAAACTTTACTCACTAATTAGATAGATGTTGCATGCATGGAAGACTAAATTAAATACAAATACAAATGCTTAAGGGACAAACCAAGGGTGTAATAAGCATGCAACACAGCATTGTTTCATACTATGATGCCAGCAGCGTGATGAATTCTGCCATCATGTATTATGACATTGATGGAAGATGTTTTTCTTGATTTATTTTAAGGTTCAGCCAAAGGGGGAAGGGCACCATGTTATATATTAGCCAGTAAAGTCATCCACTACACAATGTGTAGAATATCTTTTTTTTTTTTGGCTTGTAAACTCTTTTGTATAAATCCTGTTTGTGAGCTGCCAGAAAAAGTGTTAGTCAGTAGACCTAGAACATATGGTGCCTTAGGCCCTCCATCCGTTCAGACTGTATCTTTCCCATTTCCTGGAATCTCTGCTGCTTCCTATATTTTGTGTTTTCACTTATACTGCCATTAACAACCCCCTGAGGTAACATGACCCACGAGAAGCACAATCAGGGAGATGGGGGAAGGACAAATTGAATAACAACCTCATGACAAAAGACACAAAGACACCGAAAAAGGTTGTCTGTGTGTGTGTGCGCTCATGTAGATTTGTGAGGATGCCAGTGTGTGCACCTATATGTGTGCTTTTTTTGTGGGTAAGCAGGGTCATGCTGTTTGCAGAAGATGAGGCTTTTGAAGAGGGGGGTGATCATGTTTCATTAAACTGTAGATAAAATTAGATTTTTTTCCCCTTCTTTGCTCAGAACAAGGAAATAGAGGTGCAATTTGAGGTTGGTTGTGACATTTCATCCTGTGATTATATTAGCACCCTCTGCAAAGCAGCCACTGCGTGGCTTGAAATGATGTTACCTAAGCTGACAAGAATTGATGGGATGACCTTACAGCTTGTCCACCGGTGGAAAATTGCTCCGTGGTTTCACTGTGAAACACTGGAGATGTGAAAAAGCCATGTAGAACTGTTGCATTTTATCACTCATATTACATCAGTGGAACAACACCAGACTGACGCGCAGGAGATCAGAGCAGTAACACGTTCTTAGAAAAACCTCCAAAACATGAAGAAAATCTGTCTTATGTGAAACATACAGTGGAATATGCAGCAGATTGAATTTTTGACGTACAGCCAAACAACAAAGTAGATACACATGCTCTAGGGGCCTTGCTCCATTATTCATCAACACATGCATCCATTAAATCTGCATAACTCATTTATTTGGCAGATGCAGTATGAAATGCCCACATATAGATTATATTGTATGACAAAATTACTTGAAATTGATTAGTTTTGAGGCTGAGGTGGAAGGTTTGCCCAGAAAACAGGGTAATAACAAATGTGTGGAAATGCAAATAGCGAAAAGGAAACTTTTCGGAGAAAAAAATAATTCTGACAGAAGCTCAAACAGGTGAGTCCCAACTTCTGAGATCCATTTTAAAAGGTTTTAAAGTTTCAGATAGAAGTATAAGGGTTAAAATACAGACCTTTAAAATAAGCTTAATACATCACTCATCACCAGTTTTTCTTTTTTGCACATTTATAACAGGGGCGGCATGTTTATAATGTTTCAAATCATCAAACAAATATTAATATTAGACAAAGAATTTTTCTTTTTTAATGTGAAGTATTTCCAATATAAGTGTTTTAAAATGTATTTAGCCTAATACAGGTTGTTTGTTTCATGAATAAGAAACTAATGAAAAAAATTTATTCTTGGTTTATAGGTGCTCCTTTTGAATGATGGTTGTAGTAGAAAAATTACTTTTTGGCCAACGCGAATCCCAGTTTCACTTTCAGTAGCCTACCTTGTGCAGCCATATATAAAAACATCATTTCACAGTCCAGTGCTGTTTCTTGGGGCTTGTTGTGCACCTGACTGGAGAATTTGTGCCAACATATATTCATCTTGATGTACTCTACTTCTAATACTTACAGTACACAACGGCAGTGGATGAAAATGTGCTACAATTCTCATTTTCTTCCACAGATTAATTTAATAGTGAACTGAGATTGGATTTCAGCAAAATTCCTTTCAAAATGCTTGTCACATGGATCAAATCAAGGGCTCCTTGAATGTGACTGGTCAACAGAAATCAGTATACAGAAAAAAGAAAAGTTTCCTGTCCAGGGGCTGGGTCTGTGACCCAGCATTTTGAGTTATTTTGTATTTTTTGATTACTTATGACATAATGTTTAGTTCTGGGTTATTATTAGTTTGTCTTAGTTGAAGTTTAGTCTAGTTTATGTTATCATCCATGTTTATGAGTCTTTTTCTGTTTGTCATGCGTTATCTCCTTGTCTATGTAGGTTCCCCTTGTGTCTGTGTCCCTTTCCCTCTCTCGCCCCCTCTCTCTGTCTCTTGTGTCAAGCTTGCATGTCCCAGTTCATGTCTCTCCATGTTTCCTGCTTTATTTTGAAAGTCTTGTTTCCATGTTCAGTGTGTTTAGTTTTGCTTTCCCTGTGGCATCATGTTCATTTGTGTCAGCTGTGTTTCCCCAGGTGTTTCCACTTCCCTCATTACCCTTTAAGTCCTCTGTCTCCCTCTGTTCACTGTTTGTATTGCTTCATGTCATATCAGGTCTCAGGTTTTTTCATGCTCCTGCTCAGATTCATGTTCATGTTCTCATGTCATAGTTTTCATAGTTAGTCTTAGCTGTTCTCAGTTTAGTTTCTAGTTTAGTTTCGCCCCAGTTCGCCTTTCCTTTGTTTTGTGTTTTTTTTCCCCCTATCAGCCAAATAAACGGCTCGCTTTTTGTTATACCTTAGTTTTCTCTCTCCAGTGTCTGCTTTTGGGTCCGCCCCGCAAACAGACCAGCCATCACGGCCGTGACAGCTTCCAGTCCTAAAAACCTATTCTTTCGTACTTGTAGATTCCGTATATTCATATGCAGATGTCTGTTTATAGAAATTAATATGTAAGTGACATTGCAGTTCCTCAAATGACCACGAGAGGCTCACTCTAAAAGCAATGTCATGATTTTACAATCAGTTAGGAAAAGACTGCCATGTTAAAAAGAACAACATGAACTACTATACATGTTTACAAGTACACTCAAAATAGGTAAGCAGCCTGTGGGACATTTCTCCTGTAGTGGAAGAAGAGTCTGAGGACGAGGGATACGACCCGTCCATCTCCGGGGGTGAGGTCACTGAGGTAGTTAAACAACTCCTTGGTGGTGGGGCCCCTGGGATGGATGAGGTTTGCCTTGAGTTCCTAAAGGCTCTGGATGTTGTATAGCTGTCTTGGTTGACACACCTCTACAATGTTCTGCAGAGATCAGAGCGGTACCTCTGGTTTGGCAGATCAAGGTGGTGGTTCCCTTTAAGAAAGGGGACTGGAGGGTGTGCTCAGCCTCCTTGGGAAAGTCTATGTCTCCTATTTGTTATTTATTCCTGCTGTCTTTCTATTTATATTTTATTCCTGCACAGTTGGTGCGGAACACCCATAATTTCATTCTACATGTACAATGACAATAAAGGGCTATTCTATTCTAGTCTATTCTATTCTATTCTAGAGATAGGGTGAGGAGTTTGGCCATCCGGGAAGGGCTCATCGAAAGGAGCCAATTGAGGTCGTTTGGCCATCTGACAAGGATACCTCCTGGGCGCCTCCTGGGTGAGGTATTCCAGGCATGTCTCACTGGGAGAAAACCCTGGGGGAGATCCAGGACATGCTGGAGAGATTATGCAGTGGTGTGAAAACGTGTTTGCCCCCTTCCTGATTTCCTTTTTTTTTTGTATGTTTGTCACACTTAAATGTTTCAGATCATCAAATTAATTTAAATAGATAGACAGAAGATAACACAAGTAAACACAAAATAGAGTTTCTAAATGAAAGTGTTTATTATTAAGTGGGAAAAAATCCAAACCTTCCTGGTGTGAAAAAGTGATTGACCCTTAAACCTAAAAATTGGTTGGGCCACCCTAAGAAACAACTGCAATCAAGCATTTCTGATAACCGTCAATGAGTCTCTTACAGCGCTGTAGAAGAATTTTGGCCCACTCATCTTTGCAGAATTGTAATTCAGCCACATCTAAAGTTTTTGCTCATGAACCGCCTTTTTAAGGTCATGCCACAGCATCTCTATCGGATTGAGGTCAGGACTTTGACTAGGCCACTCCAAAGTCTTCATTTAGTCTCAAGCCATTCAGAGGTAGACTTGCTGGTGTGCTTTGGATCATTGTCCTGCTGCAGAACCCAAGATGTTTTTGGCAAATGTGAGATGAGCCTTTATGTTCCTTTTCGTCAGCAGAGGTTTTCTCTTTGAACTCTCCCATGGATGCCATTTTTGCCCAGTCTCTTTCTTAGTGTTGAATCATGAACTCTGACCTTAACTGAGACATGTGAAGCCTTTACTGTTTACTGTTGTTTTACTGTTGTTCTTTACTGTTGTTCTGGGTTCATTTGTGACCTCCTGGATGAGTTGTTGATGTGATCTTGAAGTAAGCTGATCACTCCTGGGAAGGTTCACCACTGTTCCAAGTTTTCTCCATTTGTGTATAATGGCTCTCAGTGTGGTTCACTGCAGTCCCAAAACCTTAGAAATGGCTTTGTAACCTTTTCCAGACTAATAGATGTCAGCGACTTTATTTATCAGATGTTTCTTTAAATCGTGACATGGTGTATTGCTTTTTGAGTTCTTTTAGCCTGCTTCATCTTGTCAGACAGATTCTATTTAAGTGATAACTTGACTTGGCAGGTCTGCCAGTAATCAGGCCTAGGTGTGTTTAGTGTAATTGAACTCAGCTTTCCAAAAAATGTGTTTAATCACAGTTAATTCATGATTTAACAAGAAAGGCAATTACTTTTTCACAGTAATTGGTTAGTTGATGTATAACCCGTTATACATATATAACGTATAATTCAGCTTTTGTGGATATAAATGATATGTTATTATCATGAAATTAAAACTATTTCATGAGGAATAGACAAAAAAGTTCTTTTTAGCCAGCTGCTTGGTGGTCGCCAAGCAACCTGATAATGTTTTAATATTTCACATATAATTGATGTTTTTTGTAAATTAATTAGAAATTACTGTTTTGAAATAAAATAATCGAATGCTTTTATAAGGTATTACAGTTACATAAATGCAGGTCATTTCAGCCTTTTGCATTGCATTACCAGGCAACATGATGACATAACAATATCTGATATAGATAAGTACCTGTGTGCTAAGCTTGGTTGCTCAACTCCTGATTGTGTAGGAGGAGCCGGTGGACAAAGAAACAAACACACAGACAGACTTTGTGTATAATAGTAAGACGTGTTTATTTGTTCCACCTATACAGTTGATAGATCTTTTTCTTCTGCTTGCAGCTCTTAGCTTCAGGGATCACCACATCTGCCTTCATCTCACCCTATCTCTAGCATTCTCTTCTGTCCTTACTAAATATCCACATGTTTGATTTGGCAAAGATTTCATAAATTTCTTTCATACACTTTATGAAAGAAGCTCGCTAAATAAGCTTGCTCATAAAATATGATTGCTAGCTGATAAAATATGATCACCACTGGCTCTATAACACCAACATGGCTGCAGTCACATTGCTAATACTGAGACTTCAAAATGATGAAACCAATGGGTGACTGTCACAGGGATGCCCAGTGACCTATGAATACACAGTACTTTCAAACCAGCTGTGTTTTTTTTTAATGTATTGCTTCTTCCTGTCTGAAGAAGTACTTTTCTATTTTATGCTCTTAAATGTCACTTGGCCTTCGATTGATTTGGACAGAACAACCAAAACATTCCAGGTCCCTTTGGACTCTTTTTAAAGTAACCTCTTTGCTAATACTTGGAGGATCTGTTGATTTTAAGCAGTTTGAGTTGCTGTAAGTTAATTTAGTACTTACGTTTTATTTCCTGGAGTGAGAGAAGGTATGGCTATGTAGGCACTAGGCAGGAGTTGCAGCTCTTCTCGAGATTGATTCCGAGTTATGCAATGGATGCTGTGCTGCCAGGTGCTCAACTAAAATGGCGTGTAACACCATACAGAGTCGTTCCTCAACTGTTTTAGCTAGTTGCTTCGCTTAGCTTTCATCTTTAAGTTGAAGATTCACAGTATTTATTCCCAGATTTTTTCTTAGCTTGCACTGTAAAGATACTGCACTAATCGACTGATGTAAAGGAAAAAGGGATACAAGAAGAAGCTTAAGGGCCCTTCATTTCTGCCATCACATCTCTCATGTCACAGGGACACTGATTATGGCCATGTTTTACATAAAGTCCATAATTACTTCCCAGGAAAGGTGTCATAGATATATGTCTATAAAATAGCTGATTTACATGGACACTGTTAATATTATATTAATTATTTTCTCTTAGATAACAATCAGTGTTGTAATGTGAAACAGGTTAAGTGAGACACCTCATTTTACAAGCTATCAGTGATGACCTGGGGGGTCATTTATGGAAATTTCTCTCTGTAAATATATTTTGCAGATGGTAATTTTTCTCCCGGTAGAGCATAACCCCTTCTATGACAAGCTAATCCCCAGCCAAGCATGTAATTAAGAATAGCATTAGATATGCTGGGAACGTACCACACGTGTGTGACATGACGGTGAAGCGGCGGCCCGTGCTACCCGTGTGATAACTAATCACCCGTCGCTGGCTTTTACTGACCAAACGCACTCACTAATGCATTCAGTGAGCTAGGTCTGGATGAAGACGGAAGAGGAGCATTACTAGCGTAGAGCATCATTATTAAGCATTACCCCTGACAGTAACATGTGATGTCTGTCACATGGACGCTGATTCATCTACATGAGACTGCGACACACCATGTCATTTAAAATGTTACAGCAAGGCCGGAGGGAACAGTCGAAGTTTGGAGCCTCCGGCACAAGCCAGCTTTTGTACTGCTGGATCCATATCATATCATATCACATCATACTCACTTCAGTGTAGCAGAAATGGCAGGTACATCTGAGGGTATGTAACTGAAATTCTAGTCAGCAGTCCCTTCACACAATGACCACCTTGCTGCTGAGATTTAAAAAAAAAAAAGAAAGAAAAGAAACCGCAACCTGATTTGAAGAAACAAAGTTTAAAAGACAGGGTTTTGTTTTGTTTTTTGATGATCAGATGAATAACGCTGAAGATAAATCTCCTTGGATACAAGCACACTGATGCTTTTTATGCTGTGCCAAAGTGCCCGCAGACCACACAAGAAAGCCAGTAAATCCCCTCATGCTGCCTTCAGCACTCAAGCATCCTACTTATAAACTCACCAAACTGACTACAATTCTATTTTTCCCTTCTTTTATTCACAGATAATCATATAGCATATTTTTGCCAACTGTTTTGTAAACATTTCACTGCTGATATCAATGTCTTTAGTCCCGTCTAATGCATGTGTTTCTTTTT
>VVHJ01052320.1:21716-40529 GCA_015107715.1 Tylochromis polylepis
TTTTTTTTTTTTACATGTTGTCATTTGCATTCTTTTTGTTTGTTATTGCTTCAGATTGGCTTGTTTTGTTCAGTCGCATTGCATTAATAATAGACACATAAAGCTGATATGGTGAGTGTGTTAACAGACACTTGTGTATATACGCACCCAGCAGGCACAGATTAGGGCGCTGGAATTATTGGCCCACTCATCAGAGGTCTTTATTGCAACAGCAGCTTCAGTCATGATGGTCCATTACTAGCTAAACATACACAGCTCTCAGTCATAAAAACACTGAAAATAATATCACACATGCATTAAAACAACGAACTAAACACAAACTGCTAATTTATCTTCCATCTTTAACAGTCCCATCACTCTTTATTCAATCAGATGGCCATCCTCTCCAGTTACTATATATAATAAATCCCCAGAATCCTTTTCTTTCCTCACCACCTCTATGGGATGGGTGTTTTAAATACAATACTGGAGGCAGTTATCATTAACCTCCATCAAACCATCCATTAATTTTCTGAACTGCTTATCCAATTCAGTGTAGTGGGAGAGGCTGGAACCTTTACCAGCTCTCATGGGGGCAAGAGGCAGGGTATACCCTGGATATGCCACCAGTTCATCATAAAGCTAATACACAGTGCAATCACTCATGTTCCCAATTAAAATTTTTTGTAGCATTTAAAATTAACCTCACGTCTGTGTCACTGGACTGAGGCTGGAGCACTTGGAGCAAACACGCAGGCACAGGGAGACAAACTCAAAAGAGAGAGGCCCCCAGCTGGCTGAAACCAGGCATCCTTTTGCTGTGAGGCACTGGTGCTACCACTGCACCACCACCATTAACCTACATGAAATCTGACTTTCAAATGACAGGGAATGATCGCTTGTGTCATGTAATCTTATGAATTGATGTTTTCTGCATAGAAAAAAAGAAAAGCAATCTTAAATAACAGAGTGAATAACCAGCTCTTGCCACTGGGATTTGGGTGTTTAAGCGTATCCTTAAGGTCATTAGTTTGACACTTGGTTTACACCAGGACAATTACTTTTTTCAGAAATTATTCTTACTAGGCAGCACAGTGGCATGGTGGTTAGCACTGTTGCCTCATAGCAAGAAGGTCCTGAGTTCAATTCCACTATCAGGCCGGGGTCTTTCTGTGTGGAGTTTGCATGTTCTCCCTGTGTTTGTGTGGGCACTTTAGCTTCCTCCCACAGTCCAAAGACATGCAGTTAGTGGGGATATGTTAATTGGAAACTCTAAATTGCCCACAGGAGTGAATGTGAGTGCAAATCTTTGTCTATGTGTCAGCCCTGCGACAGACTGGCAACCTGTCCAGGGTGTACCCTGCCTCTTGCCCTAAGACAGCTGGGATAGGCTCCAGCGACCCTGAAACGGATAAGCGGTAGAGGATGGATGCTTTCACCTGAAATTAATCCATCTAGAAACTTTACTTTTTAAATGACTACAAATTGGGTTTCTAAAAGTGGAACACTGATCAAAAACAAACGAATTAAAGATGTTAAAAAACAGAAATGAAGGGAACTAGTGAGTGAATATTAGGGTCTTTACAGGAAATGATCATCACTTACTGTGAAAAACCCAAGTAATATAAATGCAGCATTTCAGCTGTTGAGCAGGCCACTTTCTTTGAATCCATTATCAGTGTTGAAGCATTTTATGAAGTTACATTAGAAAGTAACTTTTATAGAATGTTTGGATTACTTTGTTGCAAAAAAACTCATTAGTCTTATAAGTTAAGAAATAAATTATTTAATTTCAAACAAGCAATCTGCTGCACTTGATGTGGCATAATGTAAATGTGGCAAGCCTTTGCAGTGTTATGTTTTTGCCATATTTTATTGGTCCTGTTGTTCCTTTCTAATGTACAGGTAGCACATTAGAAAGTAACTTCACAAAAGCTTGCATTCGTTTTTTGCAACGAAACTCATTAGTCTTGCAAGCTCAATTAAATAAGTTATTTAGTCTCAAACAAGCAATCTGCTGCTGTTAATTATTAGCCGTGTTTTATTGTTTCTTTAGAAAATCCCAGACACATTTGCACAGATTCTGTTTCCCTCCCTCTACTTGGCAGCTTGTTGTTTACCAGTGGAAAAAACCGCCAATCTTACTGTTGGTTCAGTGTGTCGCATGTGTAGCTCTGTTAGTGATATAGCAGTGAAGAGTCTTTACCTTGTAGAAGCCTTTGCAGTACTTTGAATTTGGCTGATTAAAACATTCAGTAGTTCACGGCAAAAACTATCTAGATGATTGATTACTTTTGACTGTACTAAAGTCATCAACAAGTTTAACACAGTCTACAGTTCAGCTTGTAGCAGATGTTTCAAAGTGTGGACAAGTTTTTTTTTTTCCCCTAACATTATCATAGCGCTGACAGTGACTGAATCCCCTTTTCAAGGATACGCTTCACGTAAATCCACTGTGGGTCCACTGCTCTCTAAAAATATCCATCACAGTGAGTGGGCTCTGCATACCAACAGGCATGGTAATGAGTTTGTATTCATCATCTAATACAATGCAAAGATTACACATTAAATATGGAGGTATACTTACAGCTAAAGTCTTGGTGGTATTTTGAGAAAGACTGAAGGCAGAAAGTGTCAGAGCTGAGGAGCTGCCCTGCATTCAGAGTGGAGTAAGGCAATAAGAAAGGAAATACAGAGTCTCCATGGACTGCTCAGACAACTAGAAGGAGAAGTTTTGAAATACTGCCTCTCCTGACTTGATCAGGAAGCAATATTTCCCTCTGTGACTCTGCAAAGAGCCTTGGTGCTTAACCTTTATCAGCTTTAGTACTAAGCAGCGATTCCTTCACACCTTTGGGTACTCTTTAGCTGGCAGTTTGCTAAGTTCCACAAACCTTTGTCACCCGTTCTATTCCTTTATGTCACACATTGCAATTTGCAGCAATAATAATGGCATACTTATGAAACAAAGATATTAATAATTTTGAGAAAAGTTTAGTTGAAATGTGTCTTTTTCTTGGTTCTGCTTTGCAATATTACAAGTGTTGCATTGCATAACCGAGTGCTGTCAACATCATTTCTCTGTGTTTTAATTTTGGGGTCAGCACTCAAATTCTGTAAGGAATTTAGAGTTAGGCCTTTTGATCAGTGACAGCTACTTAGCAAATTAAGCTAATGAGCTCCTAATGGGTACATATGAAAAAAAAAAAGTTGAAGTTGAATGAGTTGAATGAGTTGAAGGTTCTCAAAGGTCAGCATAACCATCAGCTATTGATTGATCCCTGGGAGATGTGAAGAAAAAAAACAGTAAATATTCATTAGCACTTTCTATTACAGCTCAGTAATAACATAGCAATAGTGGGGTAATGAGCAAGGAAGAAGGTGGTTATACGGAAATAGCAATTTATTACCATTTAATTACTATAGTAATATTAAAGCAATTATCTCGTATTCACAGTGGTAATAGCTGAATAATCGTACACTGAAATGTATGTAATTTGGTAATAACAGGGCAGAAATTTGGGGTAATAATGTAAAAAGAAACTAATTCCTAAAAAAAAAAAAAATCCTAATTAGCAGTTATATTATAATATTAATATTATATTAATATAATAATATTTTTATAACAATATGCTAAGGTGCTAGCGATAAAATGGTAACCTCAATATAATTTATATACTAATTTGTAATAGTAATGTCATAATAATAAGGTAATATTGGCAGATGTTTTTAACATATTTGGATACTATTACTGCATTATAATGCAGGAATTAATTCTACTTTATGTCACCAGCATTATTCTGTGTTTGTTTCCACATTATTACTCGCAATTTCTGACCTGTTATCACCCAGTTACACAAATTCCAGTGCTACATTACTCAGCTGTAAGCACTGTCGACAAAAGATAATAACTTATATATTACTTGAGTAATTAAGATACATAAATATTAGACCAGCAAGATAGATGCATAGAAAATAAAAATTAGGATAAGTTAAAAAAAAAAAAAAGTAAGACTGATTGTATAAGAGAGAAGTACAAATTGGATTAATAATATGTGCCCTATAAATGTAAGAAACAGCTGCAAGAAGGTATAATACGTGTGTCTAATGTCTGACAGTTAGTCTGATATTTAGTTTATAGATAGATAGCGTTGCTAATTACTCTTATTATTTGTCTTATAACCGGTATAATACCAAAAAAGAAAAACACATATTAGATCATTTTCATTCAAACACAGGACTGTTTAAATTACACCTCATTAAAACAGAGATAGAATTTGTACTACTTTTCTAACTAAATTCTTCCTGCTAGTAATGCTAGCATTGGTAACGCTTCCCATTGACAGATCTGGCTTATCTGTACGTTAAGCTTCTGTGCGCTTGTATATTTGGATTCGTAAATAAACAAAAACAAACAAACAAATAAAAACCAAACAAACATGCATACAAACAAAAACAACACAATATTCTCACCTCCTTTCAGTTGAACTAGGCATCCATGGCTGTATTTTCACTGGGATGCGATCGGTTCTGTTTCGACAGTCTCTGTTCGCAGACATTTTTCAGAAGGAAACCTGCATTTAACTTTTTTTTTTTTTGCAAGTACAAATCAGCTCTGGAGAAACATGATAGTTTGTTTTTTTTTCCAGTGTAAAAAATTGATTACAGAGAGTTTGCAATAGGAATTCTGACATTTTGAGAACTGTCTACTGTAGTTTTGGGGAAGGACTGTATATTTGGGAGGTAAGCAGTACTTACTACTAATAATACTCGCACACAGCTGCACACTGTACTCTATCCATTCTAACAATAGCATCTTTTAAGTGGGCAGAGAAAATAACATGATGATTTTTGTCCTTACTCTCACTGAGGCGGTGGTACATGTCCAATCCTCAGCATACTCTCTTTCCTTTTCTCCACTCTGGCCTGCACATCATGAATGCAGCCCTGCTAATATCTCTTGTTTAACCCATCTTCTAGCATTTTTCATGTTAACACAGAGCTTCAGGTCTTCCCTGCTGATGCATAAATAATTTCACAGGGCTGTATTAAATCTCCGCAGGTAAATACTTGGGGGATTTTAATTTTATTCTGGAAGCATCAAACCCTGGGGAGCACAGTTCTCCAGCCTGAGCCCACTTCCCTTTGAACTCTACTTAGATTTTTTCACTGGGCTTGTGGCCATAAGCAAATCCGGTGTATCTTTGAGACCTAAGAGGACAGGAGGCTTTTGATTCATGGTTCATTTGAAGGAAGAATTGTGCTGAGCGCATCCCAAATGAGGGATTGACCTCGGAACGATATGTCTGAGCATTTTTTTGAAGTTATGTATGTATTCAGGCCCTTGCTTCATCCACGTACACCAGAAGCACTGGCGTCATGTCAAACCTCCTTAAACGTTTATCCAGATGTGTCACAAACCAGATCATTTTGAATTCACAGGAAATTTAAAAGGTTTAAGGAAAATTTTTAAAAAAGAAGTTCTACGCGTATAAGCTTTGTCTAAATCTCACTTGTGTGGCTGTATTATGTCTAAATTAAGCAAATCCACGTCAGTTTATTTAGTACTTATTACAATTTAAAGAGGGGTCTGCTTACCAAGCTGATGGGTTTGCAAACAAGGATTAAAGGCTCTGTTTTGTTATCCAATTCCACAAATACATAAACTACTGACAGATTTTTGGTAAAATCGTGTTGAAAACTGAAGCTTAGCAGGGTGAAAAAAAAAAAGCAGGTGGACCAGTAGGATCACTTCTCTGTCCTCTTTAAAAACAGAGCACACCATACCAGGGCACTGTGACATTTTCAGGATGAAGAGAGCAATAAAGAGGTGAATGAGCCACAAGAGCTTCCCCCAAGAGAATATTTAGGCTATGTCCCTGTATTGAATGAGAGGCAAGTAAATGTGCTAAGAGAATTAAATGAGGCAGCTTTGGAGGAGAAACGATTCTCTCTGTTCTTAAAGATTGTGGCTCGGTGTGGAAGAAGCATTCATTTAGTTGCAAAATCAAGCAGGCTGAAAATTAAATAGTAAATAAAGAAAATTAAATCACTCATATGGAAAGTTTGTCAACAGTGATATGTTTTCTCGGATTTGCACATAGACAAATGACCTCTCTACCTGAAATTTACGCTCATTCTGCATTCGGGTGTATCACGTAAAATCCACACAATTTGTTTGGTTTATGATTAAAACAGAGAGCCTTTGTTGTTATGATGAGACTTCTAAAAATGTGAGAGAGTGACAGACAGTCAAGAGTAAAAGAAACACTGATGTTTGGTTTTAAACAGCAAACAGTTGTCTTAAGTCATTCGTCCACACCAACTTCCTTCCTGAACCTGGTTCAGCGAGTTCAGTTCATCACTTTGTTAGGTGCCCCTGTTCAAGTACTTGTTAATAAAACATCTGCATCAGCGTCACATGGCATCAGCTCGGTGAATTTCGGCGTGTTAACATGGTCAAGACCTGCTGAAGTTCCAACAGAGCATCAGAGTGGGGAAGAGAAGTAATACTTTGACTGTGGCATGGTTGTTGGTGCCACACACGCCAGTCATAGTGCTTCAGAAACCGCTGATCTATTGTGATTTTCCCACACAACTATCTGTAACAGAGAATGGTCTGAAAAAGAGAAAATATCCAGTGAGCAACAGTTTTCTGAGTTAAAAGGCCTTGTTGATGGGAGAAAATCCAATATATGAAGAAGAACATCACTGAATGAACCTTGAGCCAGATCAGTTAGAGCAACAGAAGACCACACCGGGTGCCACTCAGGACCAGTCAGGAACAGGAAACTGACGCTACAATTCACACAGTATCACCAAATTTCGACACTAGGAGTCTGGAAAATGTTGCTTGGTCTGATGAGTCTTAATTTCTCTGCAACACTGGATGGCAGGGTCAGATTTGGCGTAAACAACATGGAAGCATGCCTCATATCAGTGGTTCAGGCTGCTGTTGGTGGTGTAATGGTGTGGGGAATCATTTCTTATACACTTTGGGTCACTTAGCATCAACTGAGCACCATTTAAACACAGCAGCCTGCCTCAGTATTGTTGTTGATCATGTCCAGCTCTATATGACCACAGTGTACCATCTTCTGATGGCTGCTTCCGGCAAGATAATGCATCATGTCACTCAGATTATCTCAAATCGGTTTCTTGACCATGATGTTGACCTCGCTGCACTCAAAATGCCTCAAAGGTCATCAGATCTCAACGGAGCACCTTTGGGATGTGGGGGGACGGTGGATTCACATCATGGATGTGCAGCAACAAATCTCCAGCAACTGTGTGACGCTATTGTGTCCATATGGACCAAAATCAGGAATGTTTCCAGCACCTTTTTGAAACTATGCCATGGAGGCAGATCTGTTTTGAACTATACTGTAGTTAATGCTAATTTGCCAGTCTGAGAATTAAAGCTAGAATTCACATGTTAGAGTAGCTTAATATGGTAGCTGTGAGACTCTGATGCACTGCAGTTTAAAAAAAAAGAAAAAAGGAGTCATATAAAAACAAACAAAAATGTACAAAATACATTTTCTGTTCATTTCACTTCTTGGATATGAGGGAATGAGACACTCTTTGTGGTTACACGATTTACTTTGCTTTCCACTGCTGTATAACTTTGGTGAGCATCAAAAGGTTAATGCTAAAAAAAACATTTTCCAAAACAACTTCAGTAACTCAAAGACCCACAAATCATGGCAATAAATACCCTGACCACTTAAATCCAGCAACTGTATCACATCTTAGTGTCCTCTGGAAACTTATGTTTTTTGCTGTGTCCCTTGCAGTATTTTGCAGTATTGCAAAATATAGTAGTATGCAGTATTTTGCGGTATTGCAAAATACTATTTTTGGACAGGGTTGAAGCAAGAGGGATTTAGGTTTGGATAAAAATACTGACCTGGAAAGACCATCAAGGGAAATGGTAAGAACATCACCGTTTCCCTTGAGTAATGATCAGAGATGAGGTCAAGGAGCTGTGCTTTCAAAGTGGCGCCCTCATCTGTAATTAGAGCGAAGAAGCTTGTCGTAATCAAAGGTTCTGTTTTCTTTTTTGGTCCCTTTGAGGCTATTTAAGTGATGGACTTATGTAAGCATAGGTCAAGAGAATTTTAAACAGCAAAGCCACTGATTTCCCACACCGTGCCCACCTTTGACCAGAGCATCAGGGATTCTCTTTATCTTTAATCTGTTATCTCCTTGTAGCTAGCTTCAGGGAGTTGGTAGATAATCCTTTACTTGAGGAAGAGCATCACTAAACGAACAAGGAAAAGTTCAGCATTAAACCTCCCACTGTCGGGAATAAAAGACAACAAAAGTCACTTCAAATTACAGATGTCATTACAGAGTTCTTGTCGGGGGATTTTTTTATTCAATACCAGAGTACCACCAAAGGGTCACAAGATAGTTAACAAAGTGCGAGATGAGATATGAGTTCATGTCAGTGTACTTCTTAAATATCAACATCTCTAATATGAGCTGTTATTTTTCAGGAAATAGTAAAATGTCTCAGTTTAAACTTTTGATATGTTTTCTATCTTCTATTGTGAATAAATTTGGATTTATAAGATTAATAAAAATACTACAAAAATTCTGCATTTTTGTTTAATTCTAGACTGCTTACAGTGCTGCGTATCCTGAGCTATGCAGCATTTCACTGTTTCGTTCCGTAGGTATGAATCAGCACTCAGTGCTCTCTTTATCAGCATTAATACACTTATATTAGTCTGCTGCACATGCTCAGATTACTTCTCCAGAGGGGATGGCTTCATCCATCCACCCATCGCACACTAATTCCTGTTGTTCATGTTCTGTTGTTCGTTTTTAAAAGTGAACTGTAATTGCCAGATAGGTGCCTTTTGTTCTCCTCCACACTTCCATAAGCTTACTATTCATATCCAAGTATTTCCCCAGGCCTGCATATCACCTTGATGGCAAGGCTGACTTTTTACAGCTCTTTTTTTTAAAGCTTTTTTAATGTGTTGCCTCTCAGCTTCTTCCATCACCAGTGTGTGAATGTGTGCGTGAATGGGTGGATGACTGAATGTGTAAAGCGCTTTGGGGTCCTTAAGGACTAAGTAAAGCGCTATACAAAATACAGGCCATTTACCATTTTTCTTGTTACTTAACATTCTAGTCTCCCTTTTATATCACAAGTCTGTAAAATGGCACAGAAAATGATCTATATCTCAGTACAACTAGCAGCCAGAATGACGCCATATTTGTGTTCATCATGGTCATGCTTCTTTTACTTCTCTGACATCCCCTGTGGCCGACTTCAACATCATCATTATTATCAACCAAGAGGATAATTCATTGCCTGCAGCTCGCTCTTGTAATCAGTTATACGAAGAAGAGGAAAAGGAGAAGCACACGAGTCCTCTTTTGCCTCTATTGGCTCACTGCACATGCTTTATAAGTCTCATACAAATGGTTGCTGCATCAGTGCCTCAACTGAATGAATGCGATGATAACTCTCCAAGTGATATCTGTCAATGAGCGACTGTAGCAGGAAGACACTGAGCTCTGTGATTTAGCCTGTGAGGACTGAGGGCCTAAGATATGTGTGTTATTTCAGGGTCCAGAGTTGTGTCATGACCCTCCTTACTCTGAGCCTTACTCTGGGGAACTGGGAACTACTTCTCTCATCTCACGTCTGCCTCGCAGATTTTCTTGTGGTCTGCTGGGGTCAACTCTGCTGTCCTGTGCATTTATAAAAAGAAAGCTTGGAAGGATTGATACCGACATTGCTCTGCAAACAGCTATCATCTCCTCTCAGAGCCACCCAAAGCAGAAAATGAATGATCACAATGATGGGTGCCAAGATAAAACAGGGGCATTGTACCCCACCTAGACAAATGGCCTTGTTATGGCAACTCATTATAAGGGCCCAGCAGAGCCTTTGGCACATGTTTGCATATTAACTCCATAACACTTCAGATGTTTAGATTCTTATTTATCATGCAGTACCATCAGAAATGAATTCACTCTGCAGCAGCACCACAACCACAAGGAAATTAGAATCCTTGATAAATTATTTATAATAATAATAATAATCACAAGTATGACATTTTGTTTCTATAGCACTTCAAAGCAGTGCATAATTCTTATAACAAATAAAGGCAAGACATATACCATGAAAAAACATTGTGAATAATGTGAAAGGTAAAAAAAAAAATAAAATATAAAAAATAAAAACTGTAGAGGAGGCACAAAGCATACTTGCTATAAAAGCCTTTCTGTACAGGTAAGTTTTGATAAGGAGCAGACACTGAGATTGCTATCATGCGTTCCTCTCCTGCAGGCTCTAACAGAAAATGTTACAATTTCCTTTTGTAATGTCGTGGGCTGTGGGAACAGTAAGGGTGAAGAACTACAATAAGTTCTGCAAGATGCTCAGGCTACCTGCCAAGTATCTGTTTTTGGTCACACCAAAATACAGATTTGAATTAGGGTAATTGTTTTGGAGAGTGTGGGCTACACTTAAAAACTAACTATATGCCTGGTTGAGAAGCAGCACTGCCTCCCAGGTAAAGGTTTACCGGATGATTCTGCACTGTTCAGGTGTGGTCAGAAATACAGTGCACATTTCTAACGATGGGTTTTAACCCCACCCAACAATGATGCCACGGTGTCATGTATTGAACCTGGAACACAGTAAGAAACCAGGGTGGCAAAGACTTGGCTTTCAGGTGGCGATTTCACGTAAGTGTCTATGAAGAGTCTACCCTTTTTACACACTGTAGATGAACTGCAACCTTAATGCCATCTTGTTAAAATACAATTTTCTGTTAGAAAACATTTCCAGAAAGAAAATGTGCCCTACCACTCTGCAAAAATTTTACATGTGCAGGTTGCAAGAACAGTAACAGTAACTCAGGTAATTTCCCACAAAGACAATAACACAATTACAAGATACTAACGTGGCACATACCACAGGACATCTCAGGAGGTCCATTAGATTGAACTGTTTTGGCTGCAGAGAGGCGTCTACTTAATCCTGGTTTTAGTGCTGTGACTGCAAATTACCTGTCACTGTGTCAGTGAATGTCAGTGTTTGCTCTTAGGCCTACATTGAGTATAGTATGGTTTGGTACCTGTAGAGTAAAGAATTTAAATTGGATAAGTAAGTGTTATTAGAGTTTAGAAAATTAGACCTCTTGTAAAAATCTGGACCTGGCTTTTGGCACTTTCTTTTCTCAGTGTCAGTCTTGTCAGTGCTATCTTTTCCTGGTAAAGCATTTTCTTACTTTTCAGATTATCTATACTTATCTATTAACAGAGACAAGGAAACTTAGGCCACATTTTATCCACATTGCCTTCTTTGCATCAGCCCCCAGTTTTTTGTTTTTTTTTAGATATGACTGTAAGATTTTCTTGTTCGTTTTTAACCCATTATAAGCATCGATGCCTCCTTAACTTTCAGATCTTTTATCCTTGCACATTTTCATGGGATCAGTGGGGTCCACAGGACAGATGCTCCTAGATGTCCCAAGTGCAAATCAAATGTCATTTCAAAACTTCATTTTATTCTTTTTACTTTTAAACAGTTTGATAAGTGACAGTTGACAGTTTCATAATTTGTTGTTTTAATCAATCCTATCAAGTGAGTTTGGTCTAGACTAGATCCTGATGGTAGCGTGTCCCTCGTGATGGAGTATATATTTACTCCAAAAAAGTGACTTTGGGTCTTTGAATATAAGAATCAATCCTAGAACTGAAATGCTGGCAGTGAAGTGTAGCTATTTCAGTATTGATTCGCACACCACAGATGTGTATTTGGTACCATTTAGTGACAAAGAACAAATAAACAAAAATCAATTAACTCTGCTAAAAGCCTGAGCTTTAATATTTGCCCTTTAATTATCACATTGTAATTAGGCAGATTAATGTGATTTGCAAGAATAGGTGGGTATTAACTGGACTTAACTGCATTGGTCTGTCAAAGTTATATTTGGCCTTTAATTACTGCGTTCCCAGAAGCCCATATTCGGTGATTTTTATAATCAGGGCACACATTCAAAATGTCTAATTTAATCAAAATTAGGCTGCTTATGTCTGAGATGTCATGCCCCACTTATAAAAATGCTAATTACATCACCCTCACTCTTCAGGCACGCTCCCTCAGTGGGAGGTAAACCATTTCTTTGTCATCTGAGAGTCCCGGCTCACACATATTGTGCTCAGCTACACACTGCCATTTGTTTGGCTAGCACTCATCAGCAGTCTACCTTTAGCTGAGGCATCACTATCCCTCCGCTCACGCCCATCAATGCTCCATCACGGACCTGTCCAGCCGCTGTCAGTTGATTGTCATGCTGTACACTTCTTATAAGCGAATTTGTCATGCACTGTTAATGTTTGAAGGCCATTGTACCGAGTGCTGTTTGCAGCAGCTACATCACAAGAAACTGAATGATGTGACTGAGGAGTAATAGACTATGGCTACCTCGGTTTCTTTGATGCTGCACACATTTTTTGGTTTTATTGTTTGAACAAATTAAACAAGTGGGGAGGAAGTCAAAATCATAGTAATCTTCTTAAGCAGGATATGGTGTGTTGTGATGAAATTTGTATTTGATAGATCTACCCCGTCAAAACTGTTTACTGATTCAATATTTACTAAAGTTGATCCCTAACGCAAGAGAGCAATTTTCTCTACCAACACTGATTCTACAGCAGGTGTATTAAAAATGTCTGTGTGTAGACAGAAAAAAATAACCCTCAACAAGTCCTCCAGAATAAAAAGACATAATATATGATAGGCATTATCCATGAACATGGAGAGGAAACTGTCGTGACATATTATGCCCTGAACTGCCCCTATAACTGTTACAAATCAAATATACTGACTAGAGTGGGTTTATGGTTCAGTTTCCTAATGCTTGTGTCATGAAAAGAAAAATATTGATCTGAAACATGAATCAGTCTTTCACATTAAATGCAGAACATCTGTTGCTAGATGAAAGCAGCATCCAAAGTATGTGGTACCACCAGTCTGTGGGTTATTCCTGCTTGTGCTGTTGTGCAAAGTTACAACATACAAAGAGTTGATATGAGGCTGTGCGTTAACAACAATGAAAAGTGCAGTCACTGTCTGTCACAAGGTGCAAGTAATTTTTCTATTTTACCCTCTGTCTTATCTCGTGCTTTCATTAGTGGATTTGATTGTTTTGCATTTTGCATGTTTTTATTTTACCTTTTTTTTCTTGCATTCTTTTAATTTTGAAAGTTGTTGTTTTACTTTGTACCTGTATCACCACAATTAACTAAATGAACCACACCTCCTGAGCTCATCTGATTTAAAAGGAGACAGCCGTACCACTCAACAGGGCAAAGCAAGGAAATGGCATCAGAGCGATACAGCGGAGAATACAGTGGAGAAACTAACAGAAAATGGACGGCAGCATGCCAGGAACACTAACTGGGGTTGGTTTTAGAGGTAGGAGGTAGACAGTCATTGAAAGAGGCCCAGTCCATGTTGGAGCACTAATAGAAGCTGGGAAATGACTGGCAGTTGAGTGCAATCCATCCACGAGCAGAGTTTGGACGTTTGCCGGACCCTTGAGGTCGGTGTGCAAAGTGCAGGGTGGGAGATAGGCCGCTGCACAAGGAGGAACAGGACCTCCCTCTGCGATTTTAATTGTGGACTTGTAGCATTTGATGTTTTGGAGGCTGTGGTGGCAGTGACAGTGTAAAAGATGTTTAGTTAAGTTCATAATAGCCAATCACAGCCCCCATTTGTTTGAATCCTTGGTTACCATCCACCTTTTGGCTGCTCTCCACCCAATCGCTCTCACATCTGCGGTTGATAGGCTGTATGTTTTGATCTATGTTTTTTGTTCGTGCTTCTCCCATCTCCCTGTTCCAGTCCACTTTTCAACCAATTAGCATTTGACTTGCACACATCAAGCTACGTGTGGGACTGAACAGGAGCATCTTTGCGTACGTTGGAACCCTCCCTTTTTAGGCTCTGCATAAGAAAACACCCACATGCAAACAGACACAACTATAGTACCATAAAACAAGCATAATGTAGGAGCTTTGCCATTACATTCAGAAGTGTGGGGTTTTTAGTGGCTCAAATCGAACACAAGAATGTCACCTAGAAGACTGGACTTCAATTCCCCCTGGAGACAACCATTTTTAAATGTTTGCCAAGTACGTTATACTTTCATCAACAGTTTGGTGAGGTTTAAGAAATTAATATTTACTTTGATTGTCAGTTGTGGAACTTTTAGAGTCAGGGTCATGGTTACACCACCGTTACACTTTCTACATTAGTATGCATGTGCCTGTTTAGAGCCAAGGCATGTCAGTTTTGTTATTTCAGTGCAGACACGACACTACACATGTACTGACTGCACAAACATCTTCCAAGCAGACTAGAAATAGTATAAGAACAACTATTCCCCTGAGGTGTCTACAGCTGTCTGTGTGTGCATCAGCAAGGAAGTATAATCCCTCCATAAGACCCTTTCATGCATGAACTCTGGACAGTGTCAACAGAATCAAATTGGGATATTGTCCGCAGTTGCCCTTTCCCACGTGACACATAACATCCATTGGCTTGCTGTCAGTTCACCAGACAGTTACCTGCCCTATCCTCACATGGGCTCAGTCAGACACAGAAACTTTGTACTAGGGAGTTGGCAGATTAAAGAGTGTTTAATGTCTAATCCAACTGCATCTGGCATTTGCGTTCTCACATGTATCCTGCTGGGTGATGCCTAGAAAAGTTCAGAGCTCCAGTGCAGATGTGAAGATGGCTTTAGACTCTGAGAACAGAATGCCCGACTTCCTCCTTTGCTCATTAGAATCCTGGCCATTAGGAGACTCGTGCCTATTAACCTCTTAATACACCAGGTCACCAGCTAGAGATAAGGTCTGGCTGTGTTTTAGCCACATGTTAAACAAGCACATTTTTAAATAAAGGAACATGCTATGCTACTTTAAAAACTGAAGGCTCATATTTGTCTTTTGACCTTAAAGTCTTTCTATTCTTATCTTTTCCCTTTGGGTGTCATAAGTAGGTGATCCTGAGGTTAACCCACCTCTCATTTGGTGGATGTTGACAGGTTTAACTCAAATATGAAAGTCTGGGCTGGTGAAACTGCTAATCTCCTTGGGAGTAATGTTTTAAACCTTTAAAGATTAAATATGAATCAAAGATAAGCCAACATATGGCGCTACCATTCAGGAGTTTTAAAGCACTCTGCACGAGCAACTCTGAGTAATGCATTATGGATTAGCCGCTGTAACGGTTAGCAAAGAAACCCTTTCCCTTGATAGCGCTGTGCTGCTCATGCTATCCAGAACACATTATGTTGAATGCCTGGCAACTGCACCATTTCATACACGTGTGCAGTGCCTCAGTGCAATTAATTTCTATTTATTTTGTCAGTGTTGCGCAGCCACAAGGTGCTTCTGCAGTGGGAGCCTCTGGTGGTGGTATCATCCCCTGCAGACCACAGGCTTTTGAGGAACTAATGCTAATCTAGATAGAGGGAAGGGAAGACTGGGGGATGCACTCCCCCCCCATCCCTCCGCCTCCTCTTCTTTCCCTCTCTCTGTTGAAGATTGTACTGATTGTGCTGCAATATGTCGCATGACCATGGTCAGAACTGCAGACTGGAGTGTAATTTCGCCCATGCTTATTAAATCAATGGTGTATGCCTCTTGAAGCAGTGTGTGGATGTACATGTGTTCATCATAGCAGTTTACTGCAAGATCTCTTGTCACAGAACAAAGCGTGTTGCTCAAAAAAAAAATTAACTCCCTTTTGATCCTTCATGGCACATTTGCCTAATCTCATTCTATGTAGGAATAAAACAACTCTCTGAATTTGAATTATCTGGTCATCTATTCCAAGAAAAGCTTTGATATTTATGAGGATCCCCTCATCAATATTCATGAATCTAAACTTATGCGTGTGTACTTTTTTTTTTTTTTTTGCTGCATTGCCTGTGTTTTTAGAGAGCAAATAATTGTTTCTTTACTATGTTTCTGGTTTGTTTCTCTCCTTCACTGCGTGTTTGTCTCAACAATGTTTTCTACTAGAGAAATTCAAGTGGCTTAAGGGTATTTTAGCACAACAGGATTGAAGTGAGAGGCTATTGAGCTTGTTTGACTGTTCGCTGGGCTGAGTGAAGGACCTGCCCCTAGACATTTGCACTACAGTATCCTGCTGACTTGCTTGCTTGCTCACACTGCCATAGAAACAGGGTTCCTGAGTGCAGTGGAGGCTCATTCTGTTCAGGAGCAAGCAAGGGAGTGGATCGGGAGGAGAGAGTGAGGGGAAGAAAAAAAAAGAGGCAAAAGAGAAAGAGAAAAGTGAGCGAGAAAGAGGTGGAGACAGTAAAGGATCAAGGAAAGGGAAAAGTGTGAGACACTGTCACTGGTGAGTACAAAGCTGTCACAGCAGATTGAATCAGAGATTCAAATCTGATGCTTTGAGTGCCTTTTTTGTTTGTTTGTTTGTTTGTTTCTAACGAATGCTTGGATTCAGTGCTGCTGAGGTGCTGTGAAACAGGTTGCAGTATGCCAGTTTGTGTGTGGATGCGAGAGTGTAGCGCTCGTAGTGCTTCGCACTCAGTTGCAGGCACAGATGCAGAGCAGCAGTGGCTTTTCATTTGTTAATCAGTCTTTAATACTGTTCTTCGCTAAACGGCACTGTATTTACTTTTGATTAATGCATGCTGATATGAAAGTACTTCTCCTCTTTTGGCAGCCTTTCTAACTATATCATACTCTTCTCTATCATTTATGAAGCACCATGTTAATATTTGATTAGAGTGGATGTCTGCAGCTGCACTTTCCGCCTCTATCTTACGCACCTCTGCCCATTATCTTGCTGGCTGAACCCGGGTGAAAATATGGTGATATTGATTTGTCCTTTCCATGGCTTTTATTAATAATTGAACAGCTGAACTAATGCTTTGTGTTCACCTGTATAGTAGAGGTGAGGCGAGTTACTCAGCTGCATAGTGTAAAACATTAAGTTGGGTCACTGCTTTCAGTGCGTGTGAGTGCATGTCTTCTATCTGTGTCTCTGTCTGCTTCTGTGTTCACACGCTTATGTCACTTTTGTTCTCTCCTCCTCGCTCTTGCTGGGTTTGATCAACGCGCATCATGACACTTTGATGAAGCGCCAGAGCTGCGGGGCTAATAGAGGAGAGATACAGCAGGATAGCCTGTGCCTCATGTCAGCCTGAGTAGGAGGAAATTGTGTTATTCTGATCAGTCTCTGCCATGTTGTCACTTGGGATTTAAAGTACTTCATATGTGATAAGCTTTCATTCCTGCCTTGACTTTAGTAGAATGTGCGTAAGGAAATATCTGCTACTGAAATGTACAAATTGTTACATTGAGCTGAGCCTTAATCCTCTTTATGTTTATCTCTGCGGTTGGCTTAGATCCCCTGCCTCCCTTCACCTGTTCCTCCAGTGCAGTTATATATTATTCCCTCATTTCAGTGGCAGCAGCAGCTTTGGGAGGCTAAATCAAACAAATCCAGCCAGACTTATCAGTTTTCTGCTGGCTCCTGCCATGACTGGACCCCGGTGGCCCTCCTGGGAGGCTACGTATATGTGTGTGTTTATGGATGTGCAGATATACACGGTTACAAAGACTGTGTGTGTGTGTGTGTGTGTGTGTGCGCGGGCGCTCTGAGCAGTGGTGACATGATTGTGTGTGATGAGGATAGCCGCAGGGCTCGTTTGCGTTTCTTTGTGAGCGGATTCAGGGATTCTGGCATTTTGTCTTCTTTCCTCCCTCCTGTGACATGTTTTATGACTTCTTGTTAAAATGTCACTCACTAAGGCTGGACCGTAAAATGTCCCTTTGCGGGAGCTTAGTGTGTGAACAATAGTGCAGGGCGGTGTGATAAACCCACTAAAGCACACAGCTGGGAGTACACGCCTGCAGGATGGGTGAGATAATACTGAGCTCTCTGAAGTCCCCCTTCAGGCACAATTTGTTTCAATACAATATAAAACTGGGCAGAATTTTGACAGCCATGTGGTGTGAATCAATACCCCCGCTGTCCATGAGAGGAAACAATATTCCTCTTGTAAACAAGAGGATATGCCAACTGAAAATGATTGTACTGGTTTAGCGGAAGCATAAGAAAGTAATGTTAAATAAACCACCCAGGGAAGAGAAGGCGAATACAGCGCTCATGAGGTGGCCTTAAGTGGCACCTCTGAGAAAAGCTGCTCTTGAAATAAAAGCGGCTGTTTGGCAGGTAGGGATGGGTTCAGATCAACGGGGCCATGTGAGTGTATCATACAGCCAAAGAATCTCTTACCAAATTTCTTACCTTACAACTTCTCTTAGATGTCTTTTTGCCTCCCGGGTAAGAAGACCAACTGAAAATGTCAGACTGCCTCAGCTGAAATACTCGCAATATACTCGCACCCATGAGAGACAGGGAAAAAAACCCAAAACAAAACAAATCCATCCATCCATCCATCCATCTTCTTCCGCTTATCTGGGGCCGGGTCGCGGGGGCAGCAGCCTAAGCAGAGAAGCCCAGACCTCCCTCTCCCCAGCCACCTCCTCTAGCATGTCCGGGGGAACAGCGAGGCGTTCCCAGGCCAGCCGAGAGATATAATCTCTCCAGCGTGTGCTGGGTCTGCCCCGGGGCCTCCTCCCGGTGGGACATGCCCGGAACACCTCACCCAGGAGGCGCCCAGGAGGCATCCTGGTCAGATGCCCGAACCACCTCAACTGGCTCCTTTCGATGTGGAGGAGCAGCGGCTCTACTCTGAGCCCCTCCCGGATGGCTGAACTTCTCACCCTATCTCTAAGGGAGACGCCAGCCAC
>VVHJ01052324.1:0-30743 GCA_015107715.1 Tylochromis polylepis
ATATGAATATAAATATATATATATATATATATATATATATATATATAAATATATATATATATATATATATTACCAGACCTTCTAAAATTTGAGAACTACGATTGAGTCTACAGCATATTGTATTAAGATACACGCAGCATTGCTTACTTTGAACGCACTCTTCAAAAATTCTGGTATATTTAATTTAATTTTGGGACTAATTCCACATTTACATTAACTTATTAACTTACTTTTTATGTTTTGTTGGATACTGTTTTTTCTTTTTCAAAAAAACAACAGCTTGAATGCCCCAGTGGTTTTATTTCATTTAAAAAGAAGCACTTTATAAATGAGCAATTTTAATATGCGTATGCTTGTTCAGTGTCCAACATTTCAGGATTATAAACAGGAATCTGTCACAAAATTCTTTCTGCATGCGGAATGAGTATTTTATTTGTAACCAGTTTATAAAAATAAAATACAAAATAATTTGAAAACAAAAAGAAACAAAACACTGTACAAGGCATTGATATGATACAAATAATAGAATTAACATAAATAATTACAGGTATATACAATGCAAAACTCCCGCTTGTTACATTCTTTCCTTGAGACTGTACAGTAACATTTCAAAACAATGACATACATTACAACACAAAAATATCAACCATTAAAAAATCCCAACAACTCAAGTGAAAATGATGGATGGGCAAATTAGCAAAAGTCACAATAAATAATTTCTGTCACGTATTTATAAGTAATTCAATATCATGGCATGAGAAGTGTACAAGTGCACACCAAAGCTTTTATTAGTTTCCATCTCACCTTTCAAAATAAAACAAAACAGCTGGCTTTATTCTGTTGGTCTGTGGCTTTCTGTAACCACAAAAAAACCCAACAAGCTACTATAAATATGACACTTTCTAATAGCGAGCCACTTTTAAATGTGACAAAGAAAAATCTCATCTGGAAGGTAACACTAATCCTACGACTACACACCACTTGTGAGATAATAATAAAACCCATGATAAGAAATCTGATTATCTTTTAAAATCAGCAGGACACTGTTTAGCGTCTGTTCTTCCCTTTCATTGAAGCCTGTTAGCATATATGTCATATTTGTACGATAATGATATTATTTAAATATTACTTTCAATATTTTACAGGTATATATTAAAAGACAACAGCGTTCTGAACTTTGAAGCCTTGAAATTGGGACTTGAAAGAGGGGGCTCGCTGGCGACGTATAAATTGCACAGCCATTTGAAAGCATACAGCTATCACACTGCAAACACACCTTGAATAATGCACCCTGAAATTCTCCAATTTCAACCAGTAAATCAGTAAATGGTCCACACATTCTCACAGTGGAGCGCTCCGGCTCTGACACAGAAGTCTGTCAGCACTGATTTCAGTGGCGATAGTTTGCATGGTAGCACATGCCATTTATAGACCGAGAGATAAGAGAGAGAAAGGCTTGGCTTGGCCTAATACTGGAATGATCTCCAACACAGACAAGGCTCAGTCATCCCTCGCTATGCACAGAGGGGCAGAGAAGAGACATTAAGGCGGCTGACTGACTGAACGATGTCTGCCTTCAGGATGAGTCATCATAGCTGCTCTGTGAGGCTAGCGTAGGTACCTGCGAAATCTACATGAGTCAGACGAAACAGCATTGTTTAATCTCTACAAAAACAATACGCTCGCATCTCAACTCAAACTGCAAAATATATCAAAATATTTGGCAATGTGGTTTATGACTGTGACTACCATCAGCCTTTCAGCTCGTGAGTACAATGCAAGACCATAAAATGCAGGAAAGTCTATTCTCCTTTTATTTTTGCGTGTCACTACAGTTTTATGCAAAGATAGAATCATCCCAGCTTGGTGCAGAAAACTAACATCAGGTAAGAAAACACATTTTTAATATGAGTCAGAGAAGATATATAGATTCACATAAATGAAATTTGCTCGCCTAACAGGAAATGGCCAATGTGGTAAATGCCATGTGATGATGAGTGGTATGCAGCCTTTTACTCAGTAGTCAATCTGGGGGGTTTTTTCCCTCTGTTGAGCATGCAAAGAGAAGCACTGGAAGGAAGCTGAAGTTATTTTACAGTATCTTACAAGCAGAGGAGTGGGAATAGGTTATGGAGGAAAGCTTCAGTGAGGAATCCTAACTAAAAACTGAACACAAACAACACTCTGGCTTCTTTACCTTGTGCACAAGCCGTATACTGTATGTTGTTATATAAAAGACATTCTCCGGTGCAGGAGAAACAGGAACGGAAATAAAACATTCTCGCATGTGGAGGCATGGAGCATCGTTTTTGGTGTGAGAAATATGTACATATGGCCTCCATTTTCAATAACATTTGACAAAATGTTTGGGGTTTTTTTTTTTTTTTTTGAGGTCTGAAATTCACATTTGTTCAGAGTTTTATCTCAAACACTGGCCTGTTACGTACACAGGACAGCTAATATTTCCTGTTACAAATAATAGCTACTTTGTCCTTAAGTAAACTGCTGCTCAAATTCTGTTTGATTAACAAACATTTGTGTTGCTACCTTTTCTACATAAATGAATGAAAAGGGTTGTCTTCTAACCGCTGGCACAAGTCTGTTTTTTTTTTGGCTCTTGTTGTTTTTTTTGGGTTTTTTTGTTTTTTTTCCCCCTAATTACAAACACACCAAAGTGAATCTTCGAGCTGCCTGAAGTGCCAAGGCACACGCTAAGACGAACATCAGTGCACCTTGAGTCGTTTAAACTTACTACTGCTACTAAAACTTCACAAGTCTAACCTCTAATTCCTTCATTCCAGTGTGACATTTAAGATTCCCTCTTAGCAACACAGTAGGCACAAAAAGGTGTGTGTCCTCACGCGCTTTACATGACTGATTGTATAAAGGGTCACTTTGAGCGATCCCCTCATTTAAAAACGAATGCACGTGACACAAAAAAAACACACTTCAACGATCACACGTGAGAGGATAGGAGTAAGCATTGCTAGGCATCAAAATAAATTACTCAATAAATACAACTGTACACAAATTCTGCCTTTTATGCATTCACATTTAGCAGAAAGAAAACATTATACCCTGCCTGATCTGAGTTAGCCGCGCGGCCAATAATTAAAGTCGCAAATTCCATCAGTATGATTCAAATGCATTAATGCTGGGGATAAATAAGTTATAATATATTGCGATGCAGGACAGATCAAAGTTAAATAATCAGGAGACTTTTATATATGTGCCCACTGGTCCAACTAACTTCTGATTTATGTCTTACAGTGCTGCATGAACTGTTTAAATTTACACCTCTGCTGTTGCACTGTCCAGCATTGATAATAAAAATAAAAAGACGACCCTGACACAACATTGCCTGTTTGGTAAATTATCATAAAGGACGTACTCCACCAATTTAAGTTCAGTCTGCTAGTCATGCATCGTCATTCAGCTTGATGTCCTCAGAGTTTTGGGAAAGGCAGCATTTTTGGGGGTGGACTAAAATTTCTGGATATCCCGGCTTCTGCCACGAAGATTTATATAAGTCTTTTTTAAAATATGTTTTTCACAAGTCCAGCAGCCTTAGTGCAAAACTACAATCACTGGGGTGGTATTTGAAAGCTGGACACATAGTGAATGACAAAGCCTATGCACAAACAGAAGGAGCGAAGAGAACACTGAAAAACTGTGAGACGCGTAAAGTTCAGACTATTTTACTGATTATACAGGAAGACTCAGGCTTTTATCCTGACTGGTGTCTATCCTATTACAACTTCTCTGCTATGGCAACTCAACCTGGTCGGGATCTATCTACTCAGCTTGCTGGAGCACTTGCTCTCTCGGCTGCAGCCTTTTCCTCTAGACAGGTGGAACGGGCTCGTGCGTGCCTGCCGGCTACAGCATGTATCCTGGTGGTGGGGGTAGAAGCGGCGGGGAGGCGGCGAGCCGGAGAAGCTAGGAGGTGAGCGGCTGCGGCCAAAGCAGCCCCCTCCCCCGCCGCCACGGTGCTCGTGGCGGGAGGGCGAGGAGCTGACCGAGCGCTGCAGGGAGGAGGAGCTGCGGGGGGAGGCGCTCGAGCTGCGGTGATGGTGCGGAGAGCTCGTCAGGCTGCAGATGCCCATCCTGGAGCCCCCGTGCTGGGCAGAGGAGCGGTGGTGAAGGGGGGAGCCACGAGAGCCATGCATTAGCTGAGCAATACACGTCAGCAGTTCTGAGTCACTGGTGCTGCCAGCTCGGATGCGGTAACGTCTAAGCCTGAGTGAAGCATGAAAAACAGCGAGTGATATTTTACAGCAAAGCTCAAATGAAGATAAATCATATTTCTTGGAATAAATTATTTCATTAAATACAAAAGGGATATCTTTATAGTATCTTAATGAAAGTAAAAGACACAAGGCAATAAGTTACCTGCCCTCCACTGTGGGTCGGCACGGTGGTTTTCCAGAAGGTGGACGCGGGATGAATTGAGCAGCCAGTTGCTCAGCAGAAGAGGCTGCCTGAACGGGACGAGGGATCCTGCTTTTGCGGGACAGTGGGCTAGAGGAGGAGGAGAGAGATGGAGCGTCGTCTCCCTGGCGGTCAGAACGGGAGCCCATAAGAGAGTCCTCTTCCTGGGAGCGGTCAGAGGTGGAGGACAGTGGATCCCTAGCGAGGGAGGCTACCATTGGGCCACGCCTGTCAGAGAGGGATGGCGAGGCAGTGGGTGAGGGGATCTGGCCCTGGTGGCTGGCTTTCTTCTGTAAGAGTTTCTCCTTGGCGGATCCTGGTGGAGGGAGCTCCAGGAGGGCAGAGGGTTCCAGCACGGGGATTCGACTTTGCCTGTGGCTTGGGTCTTTACGGGGGGCAGCCAGCGGGGAGGAGGAGGCTGGGCTAGTGATCTGTTCTGGGGTCAGGTTCACTTCTCTACCTTCTTCCCCCTTCAACTGAGGCTCTGTGACACTGGGAGTGGGGATAGAGTCATTCTCAATGTCTTTTAGCTTGAGGAAAGTTCCATTACTTAAATCCCTTTGGTTGGTAACAGGAGGGGAAAGACGGCCATTGGCAAACACAGGGCTGCGAGGAGAGCGAGGGGAAGATGCTGAGCGTGGAGGAGGCGAGCACGGTGAACGAGGGCAGCGCGGGGAAGACATGCGGCTTGGCAAGGGGCTTTGAGCTTTGGTGTGGTTGTCTCCATTGACCAGCATCTCAGCCAGGGGGTCTACTGGTGACCCTGGATGGGAGGGCACATGGTCCTGCGGGGAGCTGATATCCACGGTGTGCTCCTGAACCTGCTGAGCTTCAGCTTCACCACGCCTCTCCAGCAGGAGACACTGTGGAGCACTGTCTGAGCCTGACTGGGAGGAAAGCCCAGAGGGACGCTGAGCCGTCAACTGGAGTGGGGAGGGAAGAGGTGAGGACACGGGAGGGAAGAGAAAAAGACACAGGTATTATTTAAGAAAAAAAAGACACTAAAAATGGCAGTAATATTCTAATTGTCAAAGGTCTGTTGCTGATAGACTACAACATGGCGAGTTGTGCTGTAGATCTGCAGCAAGAGCCTGTTGCAGATGTGTGAACACTGAAGAATTTGACAATATGTGGTAATAAATGGTGATTAGTTTGGCAACAGCATGCAATACCATAGCTACCATTATCAGACCGAAACACACAAGTGCTATGGCAGTGTCAGTCAAGCTGTGAGTACTAAACCAGCAAGTAGGACAGGAAACGTTCACGCAACTTCGCAGGGGGCTTCAGCGAAGAGAGGGTGAGGAACAAATACAGGGAGAGAGAGAGAAAGAGAAAGATAGAGAGGACAAAGACGATCTGAAACAAAAGAGACCATGCAACCTGTAGTCATGACTCGACATTCCAAACACACATGCCACAATCAGACAAACACACAAACCCTATTCAGATCACAAGAACACATGTCCAGACACAAGGACACATCTGACCCATGCTCTGTCTGGCCTGCACAATGCCCCTCATGATTTCTGGAGAGAGCTGCCTGACAGCAACACAATAAGCAAGCCAAATGAACAAAAGAAGCCAAAACCAGCAACTTAAATGGAAAAGAAAAAAAAAGAACAAAAATGTTGACAGCGGGTGTATTGCTACTGATGTAGAGGGAGCTGAATGGAGGTCTGTTTTTATAGGACTGTGATGGGTTCATCACCTGCTGAAGCTGGGCACGGGTGATGCGAATGACTGAGGGAAACTTGGTGTTGGCAGCACCCGCAGGGATGGCTGGCAATTTCCTGCGACTGGGTGAGCAGGTGCTGGGGGTGGGGTTTGGTGGCAGAGGTAGGGAGGCGTGGTAGGAGGAGGAAGAGGAGGGGCGTTCTTGCTGCTCCTGGTCGGCGGACTGGCTGCGCCTCATGGCTGGCAGCTGACGTTGGTGCAGTGGGTCCGACAAGGTGGTCAGGAGGGTGTGAGGACTGGGAGAGCGCAGAGGGATGGGACTGGATGTCCGGACCGCAACCTCCTCGGGCAGAGATGGAGGAGAGGTAGGGAGCTAAGAGATGGGAGGGAAAGAAGTGGAAGGTGGAGAGAGGAGGGGTTGTGAGATTTGTGAAGGACTGAGGAAGTATAGTGGAAGTACTGTGAGGTGGGAACAGCAGGCTGCGCTAGCGGGGAGCAGGATGCAGAGCTTTAAGTGACGAAAGGATCAATTAAAGAACTTTTAAAATTTTTGCATACGCTGGTGAAGAAAGAAGGAGATCAGTTATGGCAGTTCATGTTTGCAATCTGGATATAGAAGTTCTGACTGCAGAGAAAGCCAGGGGATAGCCAGCAGGTCCATTCTCTTACAAGTTCAAATCAGTCAAAGTTAAACTCAGAGACGGAGCAGCAATATGGAACTGGAGGATATAGACTACTGGGATGTTATGAATAGCTAAGTAGCAAGAAAGTAATTTAAGGTGTACAAATCAAAACATAGTTTTGAAATAAAAAAATTTGATTTGAGAAGCAAAAAAGAAAAAAGCAACAACTTAACCCAAATGTCTGCAAATAAATAATTAGATCGTTTGCAAATTAAAGTGAATTTCAACGCCATAAGACTTCTTTCTCCCATGCTGTGATCTGATAAAAAGCTCTGAGTTGTGTCACAACTATCTTTTTCTAACAAATACACACAAGTGAAGAAGCGAGCAGACATAAAGCAGTAACATTTAGCTTCAAACCACAGCAAGATGCAGCTGGTGACACTCTGATTGTTGAATGATATTAGCATTTAAGTTCTATACCTAGAACTCTGACTCTGTGCAGCTTTTTAACCTTGTAAAATGCTGACTATAGTCAGGATTATGTATGCCATGTTATGATATGGTATTCAAATGAAAGTGCTTACCTGTGTGAGGACTCCCTCAGCCAGAGCTTCAGCTGGGCTGGTTGGAGTGATTGGGGGCAAGGGCCCTGCAGGGCCCACACTAAGTTCCAACTTGTCCATTTTTGCACTTCCTTTGGAAGAGGCCGTGCTTTCTTGTTTAGCTTTCCCCGATCTAGGGCTTTGGCTGCCCTTTTCCCATCCAGGATCCTGTTCATCTGGTTGTAGCACCTCTGGCTCCTCATCCTCCTCCGAGGGGCTGGTGGTAGCCTTGACTCCTGGGGACCCACTGGGTCGCTCCACCATTACCCACTCCCTTGAGTCAAAGTCCTGCCTCCCAGAGCTCAAATTGAGGGCCACAAAGCCCCCGCTGCAGGCTGCCCCCCCTCCCTGCTCTAATGATCCAGGGGAAGCTGGCTTAGGAGAACCACCACCGGATAGGAACTCTTCATCATAGTGCCAAACCCTATCAGGACGCTCCCCGGCAATTACAGCTTGAGCCTGAGTTACTGGGATGATAGCAGCTCTGTCAGATTCCTTCTCCTGTTGTTGAGTGCCTAGCTGCTGCTTTGCTGAACTGAACATATACAAGACAAATGCAAACAATCAACCTTCTGATTTACCTACAGGTGAATTTAGAGAAGTAAGTAAGCATTACCGTACAATACAAGGATTAGTTACTTAGTAGACTTACCAGGCATCCACGAAGCGCTCTGGGCTGGGCTTGGACTCCAAGCCAAGCCTCCTCTCCAGCTCAAAGCTGTGGATGTTGCGGAGCTTCCTGAGCAGAGGGCCATCACGGTCTGAAGCCACAACCTCAGAGTGCAGTTTGACAGGGGAACCCAGGCTTGGCCCAGCATAGGGGCTCTGGTGCCCTTGGTTGCCCTGGTTGTTGCAATGTTCCTCCTCTGCTGCCGTCTGAAGGAGACCGTGTTTTTTTTCTTTTAAATGTAACTTAAATACCAAAGAAGCAGGTGAAGTTCATTTCTTATATTTTCTTTGAATTTCCTGTGCCTTTTACCTTCCAGACAGCTGTCCTGATGCGGTTACGGTTGCGATCCAGCTCCTCCCAGACATCAGTCTCCTGGTTCCGGTGCGGGTGGAGGGGAGAGCCCGGCAGACGCTCTGGAGCAGGGTTGTTCTCCACGTCACTGAGCTGCTCATCCTGCAGAACCTCATCTGTATTTTCTCTCAGCAGATCGCCAGGGATCAGGGACGCATTTGCCATACTGCAACAAGAAGAAGCGCACACACTTTCAATGTCTCTGAAGATATTTAAACAAAAAAAGAGGACCCAAGACAAATTTCAGCCATACACGAAGTTACAGAAAATAGACCCCATAAAACATGCTTCTGTACTTCTACATGTATTCATTTCAAACATACCCCATGTGTGCTGGAGTGAGGCGGGTGTGATGTTGAGGTGTTGTGGTACTGGCACTAATCGTCAGCGTGCCATCAGTAGTGGTCCGCTCCCAGTCATAGGGGTCATTTTCCACGACATTGTAGGTTTTCATACTGTTGTCAAACACTGACATCAACAGCTGCAACAACACAAAAATACATAATCATCAATTCACCATAATCAATCATGATAGAAGCAGAAAATAAACATGCACGCCAAAACCTCAGCAGTCCTTTCTAAACTGGAAAATTTACTTTGAAATACCAAGTGGTGATACAGGAAAACCTTCACTCTTTATTGATATTCAATCATACCTGGTAGTCAGGTTTGGTGAAGTAGTCAAGGCTGGAGATGTGTTCCAAGAACACACCAAACTCTGCCGGTAGATGTTTGAGCATCAGTCGATGATCGTAAGTCTCCTTCAGCTTCCCCACGTGTTCCTAGAATAAACAAATGCACATCAATTATATGTCATCATTTGGAGCCACCAGGACAGAGCTGATTTAGTTTTTGAATGTCCTTACTTTATCTTTGATCTTCCTCCACGGCAACTGACCAACCAAGAACTCCACCAACATGTAGAAGAGAGACCACAGGTCATCGTGACGTCCCATCTCCTGCAGAATGAAAACAACTCTTGAGTTAACAGGATTGGATAATGTTTGACTGTCAGCAACTTGTGACAAATAAAAAAAGAAGAGGAAGACATATGCAGGACAGCATCACAGACAAAACAAAACCTCTATTACGTACTGACCTTATTCTTGTGTGCATTGACAGATGCATATCGCACTGTTCCCCTAAACCCTGCCACTGGACGGGGCTGACAAATAAAGACAGGCATAGTCATTAAATGGTGATACTGATGATATCTAACCTGTTTATGGTTAGTTTCAAACAAGATTTTTAGATATTCTGAAAGTAAACTGTTATAACATAAACTATTAACTTGCTTCCTGTTACAAACAGAGATTTGGAGAACAAGATGAGAACTGGTTTGGATTTCAATACTCACTCCCTTTTAGCAAAGAAACTACAAAAGTATCTGTCTTTATAGCTGCAAAACATGCATTATGTTCAAAAGCTAGTTGCTAACTTTGTCTCTATTGTGGTTTTATAACAGAGCAAAACAATAAGCTACACAAAAACTCCGTAAACAAAGCAGATCCTTTATCAGTGGAAATGTCCCTGTTCTTAAGTCTGCAAGATAAAACAGCTTGGTATGTGGCAAGAAATAGCATTTAACTGTGCTTAACAGATCATTTTTTGTAGTTAGTTGGACCTAAAGAGAAGGGTGGATGGTCACTATAGCTGCTTCTTATCACTCTGCTTCTACTGACACTATTTTTATAGAAAAAAAAAGCAATGTAGCAACTGCCAGGTGAATCAGGTTTAAATGTGAACAAGTGTATTTAATGAGTGTTTTACTGTGAAGTGCAATAATTGGGAGAGATTTGGCAGGAGTAGCTTTTGCCACAGTTGATTGAAATCCTGTTTCTTGGGCTATATTTCTCATCTTAGAAAATGTTTGGTTACTAGCATGACAACGATTCTCTGACCTAAAACTTCAACCAGAAACCTAAAACTGGTTTCTAATACTTGGCTGTTTTAGCATTATTAATGATAACCCCAGCTTCATTAAAGGTTGTAAATCAAGGTTTTGATTCACAAAAACTTGATATCTGCAAGTTATGTTGCACTGCCATATTTACAGAGTTGGCCACAAAGGACAAACCAAGAACTGGCTCTGTGAAGGTTGTTTGGCACAACATAAATTCTCCTACATGGTTGGAATGGGAGGGCTTTCATATGGTTCCACTCTTCCGTTTCAAAGCTAGATGCCACTAAATCCTACATACTGCTCCTTGAGACTCAGTATATAAGCCATAACAGAGAATGCACTTACAGGTCGGACCTCCTGGCAAGAGTTGGTGAACTGGCGAGCTAAACCAAAGTCCAGCATGTAGCAGGTACGACAGGTGCTGGGGAAGCGACCCATGGCAAAATTGGACTGCAGCAGAAACAGGAGGGTGGAAAAGAGTGAAATCTATGTGCAATAAAATGTCATTTCTATTTACAGGATATTCATATTCAGATGAGAAATGTCTTCCAGTAAGGGAATATAATTTAAGACAGCAGCTCAGAAGACAAACAATATTCACATTCTGTTAGTTTTAGGAATCTAGCCAACACCGATGCTGAGCCGACTTACTGTAAGCAAAAAGCAAACTATTGAATCAGCAGCAATTCTAGCAGCCAATAACAAAAAAATGATGTCAGTGGCAGAGTGCAATGCTGACAATAGAAATAAAAATATTACTATATTTATACTATATTACTAATGTTACTTATCTGCCATGAATATATTGTGGGGATATATGTGCATTTAAAGAATGTCCTGCACCCAACTCCCTGCTACACACCGGTTTGATGTCACGATGCAGGAAGCCAACAGAGTGGATGCTCTCTATGGCTTCCAGGATCTGGCGCCCCAGACGTAGGGTGGTGCTGATGCTGAATGTTCCTCGAGGCATACTTCTCCTCAAGTCGGCCAGGTTTCGACCCTAAAGGGCCACGCAAGCGATTTATTAGTATAGAGGCCATTGCACCTGACTTTTAATGAACAACAAATCAATCAGTCAAATCATATCCAGCCATCCAACATGCTCTGAAAAAAAGTGAACAGTGTTTGAAAAATGATGAAACAAAGACTGCAGTAAAGTATTTAAAAATACATATACATCAAAGGCTTTACTGTGTGAAATATTTGGCCTGGGCGAAAGATAGATGTGTTCAGTGGGCAGGAAACAAGCCAACAGTGAGCTACAACATGAACTGAGCTACACACAACAGTTTAAACACATGGTGTGGTCAGGAACCAGTGCAGTGCAGTAAAATTTTCCATTCCTGTGGGAATGGTTGTACAAATTACAACCAGACCACACGTTCAAAACACCCCAAGGCCAACTACTAGCCAGTTCAGAATGAATGCATTTATAATTTCTGATCATGTCTTGGGTAACACAGCCTCATGTGGTGGATGGAAAACTAATCTCATACCTGCAATTCACAGCATGTGATGCAGTCTATCAATAGCCTGCAGCTTGAGTTTGTGGAGAGTAGCAGTCTTGCTTTAAATACCTTCTTCTGCCTGATATTCTGCAAACTGCTACATGCATTCAAAGTGTAGATAGCTACTGTTCATTTGGCCATATTGCGTTTTTTGCATATACTGTAGGTTAGCTGCTGGATTATTTACATGCAGCAGTATTTTTAGAATTTTCTAAAATATTTATTTGCTTTGTAACCATCTTCTATATAACAGTAACACTAAGTAAGAGCTCGCCATGATTTCTCCGAGTCAACAGCCCAAAGTCAAATCAAGGTCAGGATAAATAATCAAAATGGTCAAACATAGCACATTGACTACTATTGACTGAATAGTGGCTATGACCACAAGAGACAGTTACAGCATGACTGGAAATACGCTAAACAGAAATAAGCTAGTGATCAAAGCAGAATAAGTGCTATGAGAATGTTTCATAGCTCCATTATAAGTTTTATTTCTTATTAATTTAGTCTTCCCTTTGTTTGTGTTGTTATTCTTAGTCTTTGCATAATTGTGCTTTATTTTTTTTTAATTAACTTCCCAAATAATCATTGAGTAAAATGTCTAAAATTTTACTCAAATAAATTCCAGAGCTTTAACTTGTGATTTTAAAATGCTTTCTTTGTACAGCCAGTAATCTAATCCCTCAGTTTTTACATTTCCAAATATATAAAACACAGAAAGGCAAAAAATCTTTACTGCAGAAACTGAAATTAGCAAATGTTTGATGCTTGCTTGGTGAATGATTTATTCGACTCTAAGAGAAGCTTAAAATGAGACGAGTGTTTTCCTTTGGGACTAACCTGAAGCTCCATCACCACGTAGTTAAATCGGTCGTTACGGCCGCATCCCACAAAGCGACACACGTGGTCTTTACCTAAGAGAGGAAGGACAAGAGAGTTTCAGGATTCTTCCCCTCCCCTGTCATGTGCTGTATTATTTGAATGTAACATGAGGGCTGGTTGTATGAATCGTAATGATGTGTGTGTCCATACTTTGTTGCCCTACCATCTCCAATTTCCCTTCCCTCTCATCAGCAGCTTCCCTGTATTATTTCCCTGCTGATTTATGGGATATAGCACATGATACCAGGTCTAGACATATGTGCATGGATGCCTTGTGCGTTTGTGTGTGTGTTTATGCATGCGAAGGGCATTGCTGCACTGGCAGGTTGGCTACAGCCACACCCCAAAGCCCTTCAGCTAGCAGTGTCTACATGCATAGTTAGTGACAAGACCTTCATGCTAAAATGCTACTATTTAGATCATTTGTTGTTACAAAATTGTTATTTAAGGGTAAAAATAAATCAAAGTCGAAACTCGGTTATATATGACTCCATTATGCTTTATATATCTGCTGGTTGATATTTACTCTCTACAGCTGGGCGGGTCAGCAGTGGTTGGGGGGCTGGAGTTGAGCCCATCTCAAATTATATGCCGATTCCCTCAGGAAGCAACAGGACCACGATGCTCCAGGCCAAAGCCATTAGACAGCAAACATGATCCCAGCCCATTGATTTTCTTCTTGGGAGGGGGGAGGGAAAAAAGCATTGTGGGTAAAAGGGAGAAGGAAAGACCTTTCTTCTTTTATAAAAGAAAGAAAAAAGGAAAAACACAGTCCCCCTAAAGGATCTAACTTTGGGTTAACCCTGGGAGTGTCCAAGCACAGACAACTGTATGCTTGCTGTATTGTTCTTGTTAAAAAGCAGGACCACCAGAGATGTGTTTTTCCACAGCTTGGACTGAGGCAAATTGTGCTGAACCCTGGGCCAAACGGTTTTCAGATGAGTGAGATGATCTATATCTATTCTCAGAGGGAGAGTTTATTCTACCCTGCTACTGATGCACACAAGTGATACCTGCATTTTCTCCTAGGAGAACATTTTTGGAGAAAAACATGCTAAGGATAGACATTCTGAATGGTTTTTCTTCTCTTAAACATTTGCTGGATGATAATGATAAATACTCAGCAGGTCACCGTGTCAGACGATCAGCCAGTACCAGTAAGTGAAATCAGTGAATCCATTTTGACTCACCCTGGAGCTTCTTGAGCACCGCGACCTCCATCTTCAGCACCTGTTTGGGCTGCTGGGCCGACTCCACCTTCAGTGCCACGCTGACCCGCGTCATCAGATCCGTCGCCTCGTAGATCTCCCCGAACCCACCACCCCCAATCTTCTTCACCTGGAGGAAGATGATGGCACAATGGGTAACAACTTGACATATAAAAATACTTCTTCTACATAGTAAAAGTAAGAGGTGAAGATCATTTAGGGCTTCACAGAGTTTATGACAATTAGGTGTTTCGTCAACTAGAAGTATACTACAATGGCACATGAGCCCACAGACTGTATGCAAAAGACTGATGTAGCCTTTGGGTCTGTAAAGGGAAACTAATGCTTAAGGGCCTTAAACCTGTGCTTTTTCTGATAGTGAGCAGGTGATGGTTCCTCTCGTTGCCAAAAACCCGTCAGTCCATCCAGCCATCCTCCATCCATTAATCTTCATAAATCGCCACAAATAAACCCTTTGTAACGTCCCTCTGAATCCCGTGTTTAAATGTGGATCACATGTTCTGTGAGCCAGCACAACCAACTCCAGTATAGTCCTGAGCACCTTGAGGCAACTGTTGTTGTGATTTGGCACTATATAAATAAAGTTGAATTGAATTCAAAAGTCCTTTTTCTAACCCTTTTCTAGAAACTGACTTCTACTACAGCAAACACTGAACGACTGAAAACAAATAATGAGTTTTTTTTATTTAACTTTTTTTTTAAAATAATGATTCTGAATAAAAAAGCTTGCATATGTGAAATTTCTTTCCTGGTTACTCAGCAGGAATTTATATGACTCAGTTAATAGTTCACCTATACTTCTGCATAGCATCGTCCTTATTTCATTCTTTTAGCTGCTTCTCAACTACCAATAGTATTCGAGTTCATCTTGTATCTCAACTACTACAGCTTTAATTTCCCTTAAGCTCCAATGTGCCCTTCACTGTCCTCCATGCGCACACAGAGTTTTCTGTCGCACTTGGAGCTAAAGTTGTGGGATTAGCTGCAGTATTCTTATGTAACTCCTTAGATGACGGGAAGTGGAGCCAGTTAGGAATAACAGCCTCACATGGAGCCCAGGCTGGCACAGCAGTGAGAGACATGGGCCTTTGGGGAGCACTGCTGCTGCTGCCTATAGCACAATGCACTGCCACAAATAGCTATACAGGCTATTTTTGGATCACCCGTACTGCAGCAGCAAAACCTGGACAGAGAGACATGACCCCAAACTGTCGAAAACACAGGTGAGACACTTAACAAGAAAGCAGTGGCGCTCATAGGCAGGGGAAGTATTGTTTGAGGAACAAAGAAATCCTGTTTGTGGAACAGAGGGTGACCTCGGGACAGGCAGTGATGGGGCTGCACAAACACGCTGCCTATTGTATCTGGAAAGCACGGCACTTACCACTTTCCATCGTTCCTTGACCAGGGAGAGCACGCTTAAGATGTCAGTTTGCTCTGCTCCCCCACTCATCCCGTCGGCAAATCTAGGGACGCTGCCCTCACTGCTTCCCCCTCGACCAGCAGCCTCACACTGGGCCGAGCATTTGGGATCTGATGGAGAACCCTGCGGAGGTCCAAGAGAGACACAAAGCAGTCAGAAGCGGAAGAAGGAAATCAGCTGTAATCTGGTTACATTTGACCAAGCTGCACTTGAGCATCTCAGGCTAACATCCAGCAGGTTTTACAGCATTAAAAACACTACAGAAAGCATGCATGCCTCTCAGCTGAGAGACCGACCGCTGCCTCAATAGCTGGAGCTTTCTGATACGTGACCATCACAGCAGCTGCCACACCTGCTGCCAGCAGCTGTCCTTCTAGACAAGCTCACCCACCAAACTCACAGGCAAAACTATTACATTACAAAGAGGTTTCATCATCTTAGTATCATTTTCCCTCTTCTGTGTATGAAAACCAAGCAGCAGGTCTTATGAGTGTATTATCAGATGTAAAGAGTCTGTTTATTCTGCTTAATTTGCATTAAATTGACTCAGTAGAGAACTGATTTTAAAACAAACCACACAAAAATACACATCATCATAATCATAAAGCATTTTTTTTTTATAAAGAACAGAATTTTCACAAACCACCAACTAGTCTTATAAATTGCATATTCATTCATTTCATTTTGTAAGACATTTTTAAGTTTATTCTTAATTCCAGACGACAGAAATATGGATATCTGCAGTCGTTATTTCTGTTCCGTTAACTTATATCACGAGAAATTAAATGATTAAAAAAACAAAATCAAATGACAAACCAAAAAGGTGTAGGTTGAAGCTACAGCTTACATAACACCTACGCCTGAGACAAAAAAGAAAAAAAAAGAAAAATCAACATCAACTGGGAAATTAAATGAAGAAAAACAAAAGAAAAGATGGACCATTCGTGTCAAATCCAGCTGTAGATGAACTCTTCGTATCACATTTATCACAATACTGAATAATTCTAACTTACAGTTCACATCAAGTAAAGTTACACTGTAATGCCATCGCCAGTTCATGTGCAAAAATATCATTATTCACACATTTAAATAGGCAAATTATCTTAATGATCAGCCACTATTTACTGCCCTCCCACTTAACAAGCACGTCCTTTCACCAGCTCCTTAAATGTGTATTACATTTATGTCTATGTCTTTGGTAATATTCAGTAAAGTTTTTATCCTTTCTATGTACTAACTACAAGTAACATCATTTTTTTTTAAATACCATCATAGTTTCATTGCTAGTTTGGTCCAAACTACCATCCAAAACACAAAGATAATCAGCTTACTATGAAAAAACTGACAGCTTTTGTACTTTAAAATGACTGAAATGATTATTTGTGCCAGTAGTACTGCAGATATACATGGTAATCATTTGTTAATAAGACATTTTTGGACTAGATGTCTAAAAAGCGCCCTGCTGGAGGATAAACACCTTCCAGAGGAGCCAAATTCAAGCCTTCTAATGCATTAATAGAAAAATTATTAATAAATTTCATTAATAACAATTTATAGAATCTCTATAAAACACAACCCGTTAAAAAGTGTTACTGACAATTTAATTAGGCTGACATGATGTGGCACAAACTCCTTTAGCACACATCAACTTTCAAATGGAATTTCCTTTTGAAAAACTGAGTCTGTGTTCCTGCGTTATACAACATCCGTGTCGCAGATAAACATTCCTCCGGAGAGCACTCGCTAGATACTTCCTTTAGTCCGCCTTCAAACACTCACTCACAGCAAGCCCGACTTTTGATTCATCATTCTGTACACGGCGCCCGAGCATCTACGGTTACGCATCGAGCCTTCAAAACACTCTTTGGTTACAGGGCATGATCCCAACATCAAGGAGGCAATAAATCCCATCATGCAGCATGCTACTGAGGCTGGGACACGGAAGAGGGAGAAGTGTGGTTGGAGTAGATGACAGTGAAGTGATAAGCATGAAATGTGACCCAAGGTTAAGGCTCAGGAGTAAGGCGGCCTTTGTTGAAGCTACACAGATCCAACGACACAACTGGACCAAATAAATCCTGTTTAATGACTTGCAATTACTGTAATAGACTTACATTACACGAACAGTACAGTCTATTTTGAAATGTTTACCTTCATGAGACAAAAAGGGGCTCATTTATGACCCCAGCTTTATATTTATATATGCTTCCTGCTATGAATGTGTCTACATCTCCTACAACTTTTCAGTTTTTTTGTTTTACAGGAATTGGTCCATTGGTGTAGCGAGGATAACAAGCTCATTTATGCTTTATGTATAGGCGGGAAATTCCTTTTTCAAAAATTAAGTTAAACACATCAAACATGTAACAAATGGAATGGCATGCATAGAGCTCAACAAAATAAAATACATGACAAACCAAATATCGTCATAATGGGAAAAACTTAACTGAAATCAAGACAGATGCAATAAAATAAAATACGTTTAAATGTAAGCAATTGTGCTATAATTCTAAATCAACAAACCCCCAAAAAGAAGATTTTAAAAATGACTTACTAAATGTAGTAAAAACAGCACAGCAAATATCAGATGACATTAAAGCGGTTGTGTGTAGTGGCCAGTGCAGCACAATGAAGTGGCTTTGGGTGATCAGACTTGTGACAATTCAGGGTTGGAAATTTGTGTGTGGGCATCTATAACACTGCAAATATTCAGTATATATGTTTTTCCACTAATCTCTACATTGTACTGTTTAGAATGTCGAACTATACTAGAGTATGCTCTACAGCTATGCTACTCATTCTGTTGTCAGCAGGCTTGAAATAACAAAGATCACGGTCACCATTTCACATGCTAGAATTTTCCAGTTACTATACTAAACACAGCACTCTGAGTGCTGACATTGATTCACCATTAGTTCTTTTTAAGCATCGGGTCATTCACTCTTCTTCTTCTTCTTTCAGCTGCTCCCTTGAGGGCTCACCACAGTGAATCTTCTGCCTCCATCTCACCCATAATCCCTAACATCCTCTTCCGTCACACCTACCCTCTGCGTGTCCTCTATCACTACATCCATGAAGCTCCTCTGTGATGTTTCTCTTTTCCGTCTGCCTGGCACCTGCATCAATATCCTTTGTCCAGAATATCCGCTATCCCTCCTCTGCACATGTCAGCCTTGCCTCTCTAACTTTATCTACAAACTGTTCAACCTGAGCTCTCCCTCCGATGTACTCATTTCTAATATTGCCCATTTTGGTCACTCCCATTTAAAATCTTAGCATTTTCAGTTCTGACAGCTCCAGCTCGGCTTCCTGTCTTTTTGGTAGCGTCACCATCTCCAAACCATACGTCATATCAGGTCTCACTACCATCTTGTAAACCTTTCCTTTTCACTCTTGCTGCTATCCTTCTGTCACAAATCACATCTGACTCTCCACTCACTCCACCCTGCCTTGCACTCTCTTCTTCACCTCTCTTGTGCACTCTCCATTGCTTTTAAAGGTTGACCCCAGGTATTTCAACTCAGCCACCTTCACTACCTCCGCTCCCTGCAGCTTCACTTTTACACCTGTCCCTCTGTAATTCCTCTTCTGTCCTGAATCTTTTCTCCTACTTTGGTTCAAGATCCAGAATTGAAAGTGAATAAAAAGATGAAATCAATCTTTTTAAAATCCATACTGGCTAAGCTTTTATACAAGTATTTTTCTTGGACATTTAGAGATGAAGACGGTGTAAGTCTTTGAGCAAACTGTTAATTCTCAACTTTAAGCTAATTGCTGCTTATGTAAAAATCACAGAGCATGCCATCAAATGTGCTACACAAAAATGCTTATATCCCAAAGGGATGAGCAGCTTTCTCTGTGATTGAATAACTAGTGCTCTGAGTGAGAACTTCAAGGTCACCCCATGTTCCAGTGCTTTCCTTCAGGACATTTTTTTCCACAGGGTCACACCTGGGTATCAGGTGTTTTAAATAGTGGCTTCATCTGAGGCCATCTTTGACCCACAAACACACCAGCATTCATTCAAACATAAGCTTGTACACATATTGCACAAATCAACACACCTGCACAAGCCAGCCAGGTTGCCTCACACTGTGACTAATCTAACGCCTTACAGAGGGGGCACGGTTCTGCTCCTCCTCCTCCATACCAGACACCACCAATGACGAGAGAGAAAACAACAAGCCCACCAGAAGAAGCCTTTGGACCCCAAAATTAAAAGCTGTGTATGACAGTCAGCTCCTGCCTCATAATGCATCACGCTTCCTGACCCCAGCATCTCCATGGCAACGATGGTGCAGTGCCATTTTCATTTGCTGACTGCAGCTGGTCATCGCCTCTGCCCTTTAGGTCTGCGGGAAGCTGCAAGTTTACCGCTACATACAGCATCATGAAATGTCAATGAGTGATTCTGCCGCAGAGTAGCCCTCTTTGGGAGTGAATATGAATGCGATTTTATGGTGAATATTCCCAAAACAACAACAACAGCAAATCAGGCCTGACCCTGAAAGCTTGTTATGCATACATGCGTATAAGCCTGGATCCAACGCGAATATCTTCTGCCTAATCCAAGAGTGGCCTGGTTCAGTGGTAGGACGGAGAGACTGCTGCTGGATGAAAATTCATGTCTGGACTGGCATCTCTCCAGAACTATGGGTTCTATCAAGAGGAGACTGGGAAACTGGGAAGGATGGGACCAGAAAGTGTGTTTATATATGGCCCCAGAATCAAAGATGCATTCACGTAAAGAGCTACACTTTCCTCCAGTGCATCATTTTGATAATTATTAGTGCATACCACAGTGACAAAGCAAACACAAACAGGCCTTCTATATTGTATTCAATGGGATGTGGCAGATAACAAGCTAGAGCCGAGTCCCAGCAAAGGTGTCACGCCGCTCTGCAAAATGAAGCCCCCTCTCCTGCCTGCATTGACTGACCCCGGCTTTGCTGTGGAGAGCTGTTGCATAGCGATTTGGTTGCCACAGCAGATTTACTCAGGCGCGTCCACGCACATTGGCCATCCGCAGGCCACGCAAGCCCATCCTGCCTGACTGTAAGCTCTGACAACATGCAGGTTAACAAACCGAACGCATGCACGCAGCTGCCGCCGACAAACATGGGGATGTTAAGATTGGTGGAAAAACCGAGGAGCTACTGAATCATCTGGATCCTTACCTCGGGTCTGAGCTGCCAGCCCTTGTTCCAAAGAAGAGCCGGGTGTGGTTACGAAAAATCCTTTTGGTTTGGGGGCGGCGGGGACGACAACGAGCGGACTCCCATAGCGAGCGAAGCGTCCATAGGCGGAGGTGGTGTTGTCGGTGACTGGAAATAAAATAAAAGAGCGAATGGAGGAGGGAAGGAAATATGTCTGAGTGTGATCGTCCGTTTTCTCCTTCTGCCTGTCACCTCAGCATCTTTATCTGTCGCTGCGGATCCGTGACGTGACGTGACAACTCTGTGATGATCAGCAGCCTTCCTGCGCGCGCGGCCCCGATTCGATCGCCCCTCGCAACAGCTCGGCCACGCGCGCGAGGGGGCCCTCTTTAAAGCTCGTCTCCGCGCTTTACCGTTCCGCGCACGCGCAGTACACAGTCACCGCGTCTGCGTTTGTTTTCCCAGCCCAAAGAGTATGCTGAGTACCATCATATATGGACGTACAAAGGAGATATGAGATATGAAAAAAATGATGTTAGAGGATAATATGAAGGACACAATCGGTTTGGTTTGGAACGCGGCCACAAAAGCCCGTTTTCATCAATAACACTAGGGGGCAGCATTAAGCAAAAGATGACAGCGCTATACAAACAACAACACATTTTCAGTGATGAAAAGTGTGCATTTTGCAATACAAAACATACAATACACAGTTTTTATTTAAGTGGGACAGAAAAAAAGTGCGACAGCAAAGATATTGTCAAAAAATGTTACATTTAAAAGTAGTGATTAAGTGATTTTCATGTACTTAAATCAAAAGAAAGAAAAGATGATATAGTTAAACAGATGTAATGGAGTTGGGGTAAATAAGTTACCTCAAAACTCTACTTAAAGTCATGTGAAATAGAAAGTTTAAATAGGACTGCATAGAGTCCTGTGAAAAACCAAGTACACACAAAATGCTTCTAATTAAGAGGGTAAGTACTAGCCAGGTGCTGCTAATCAAATGACCATCAGCAAGTGTGAGCATCTCTATAAAAGCAGAGGTTTTGGCAGTTTGCTGGTCCGGAGCATTCAAATGTGTGTTAATACAATGTTATGCAGTGCTAAGAAAATTAAAAAAAAAATTAAAAAAAAAAAAATTATATATATATATATATATATATATATATCCAAGAGCTACATTTCAGGCTCCACAGGCCTGTGTTAGTGTGTTTAAATCTTAAAATACAATTAGAAAACAAAAATCAGAACTAGCATGGGTTGTTTGGAAGGGCTAAAAGGAGAAAGCCTCTTCTCTCCAAATAGAAAATTTCAGCACAGCTTGGGTTTGCAAAATTCCATTTAAAAAAACCACAAGAATTCTGTAACAATGTCCTTTAGAAAGATGTGGACATGTGTGGCCATAATGCACAAAACCAAACACAGCATATCAACACTTCATAGTAACTATGAAGCATGCCCATGAAAGCGTTATGATTTGGGTTCGGTTTTCAGCCACAGGACCTGTGGATCTCAAAAGAGCTAAACATAAACAAGGGCCTGCAAAACTCAATGAACAGAGGCAACGTTGTGAAGAAAAAGTGGGCCAAAATTCCTCTGCATCAATGGGAGAGACTGAAGAAGTCATCCAGAAGTTATTGCTGCTACAATTTCTGAATGGAAAGATAACATCTGAAGTCCGCAGTTATAGTACAGTTAAAAAGTGCAGTACTTCATTTTGAATTGTCATAAAGCAGGCTACAGGTAGAAATGCAATGCAGTACAAGACATATAAATCATGAAAATTTAATGTCAGTAAAGTACTGGAGAAGAATTAGATTACATCACAGTTTCTAAATCCTTACTTTTACACATATGTATTGCATATTAAAATAATAACATTTGAATTTTTTTTACTCCGACTGAAAATACTAAAAATACAAAGCTAAGAAAATGTGGTTTACAAAAAGACTATCCCATTTTATCTGCACAAAGATAAAATATCCAGTGTGAAGATATGTAAGATGACTGCAATATAGCTCCATCTGCAGAGAAAACTGCAAGATTACAATACAGTTATTTCTATTTGATTCTATCTAGCACGCTGTGTGCACACTGTGCACCATACTTTTCTTGCACCAATACGGGGCATTGCTGTGGAACAATTGTTATACAGTGTATATTCAGCACAGCTGAAGATTTAATTTGTATGGAGACTGAGTCTTAATAATTTCCTGTTTTGCACAGCTTTGATTCAATTACATTTGAGATTAGTCATTCGTATCATGCAATGCGCTGTAACTGAACAGTAGTTTTACTGGGTTTATTTCAATGGTATTACTTACTTTATTTTTATGTATGTGTGCCCCCCCCCCAAAAAAAAAAAACAACATAAAAAATGAAATGTTATAATTGTCCTTGTCTTATTCCATCTTTTATTCCTATTGTGACTTTTTAATATTTCATTGTGATGCTTTTTTTTCAATTTAAGAATGATCTATGTGTCTTTGATTTTCATTTTTTCTTTCTCTTTGACTAAGCTTAAGCAGACTATAGTCACTGTATGTATAAAATAACAATGTGGCTGATACCAGCAGGACTAATATTTATTTGTTTGTTCATTTTATTGTTGTTATTTATTCTTTCTTGTGTGTCAGGGGATCAAAGAATTCTCAGTATTTTTTGAAGCCTTTAAGCTCTTTGTCACACTATCTTTGAGAATTTAGCCCGCACAAAACTGCTGTGGCACATCAGCCACAGCCATAAGTATCCTCCTATTTGCAGATATCTGGGTCATCATACGATTGCAGGACACATTCTGTCCCAGCCATAGTTTGAAAATAATGAATGCATAAATACTAAGGTATGCGTTTGCTGTGTAAATACACCATTCCTGAGACAAAATGTAAACTTATATTTGGTTTGAAAAATTTTATTTAAAAATACAAAATGGCCTTTGGGAACCTCTTGGAAATGGCATTTTTCTCTTGTCCCAACTTCTTGAGCCAAATTGTATGTCAAATATATAATATATTATATAAAATAAGTTATGAATCCACTTTTTCTGTTTTGATTTTGTTGATACATCTCTTTTAGAAATGTGAAACCATTTACTTCACATCAGCATATTTTTAAAAAACAGAAATTGTGCACTGCGTGTTGTATTTGCAACATATGTGCAACCCAGTTACCCAAACCTATTTAGCCTGGAGATGGAAGAGACAAAAACAGGGAGATGACCTGACAAAGAAGAAGTGACATGGTTGAGTCATGTGCTAGCGCCATGGGTTGACCAAAGGTCAGTCCTCTTTGACATATTTGGTATTTTTCCAGTGATTTCTGAAGACTGAGTGTGTCACTCTAACTGCAAACCCGTTGCCCATGTTATCAAAAGAAGACAAACTCATTTCAGAGTTTCTTTCGTTTTATTTACATAACTACATTTATCCTTGACTTTCACAGATCGTTAAATTCCACAGGTAATATATTTTTCTGATAAAACACTAATACTAGCACTGATTTACAATCCTGTTACCATATAAATAAACATAAGAAACACATATTAAAAAATATAAATTATTATTATATTAACAACAATTTTGTGGTCCTGAGTATTTCTTTGTCACATATATGTCATAATCTACAAATAAAGCATATATCCATTCAACCGTGTCATTTTTTGCAACCCAGTTACTCTAACTTGAACCCTGTTGCCATGTCACGTTTGATAAAATTATCATAAATGTTTTTATTGCCTTTTTATTGATCTATTGCCTTTGTAACATTTTAAATTGTTATATAATTGGTTGAGCAAAGATTTGAAAATAAATACTGAAAAATGCTAAAAAAAAAAAAAGAAAGAAAGAAAAAAAGAAACCCAAAACAAAATGTGTGACCACTTAAAAGTTGGACAAGTCAGATTTTGAAAGTTACATAACTTAATATAAGTCAAGAGTATTTAGAATGAGTGTGACTATCTTTAACTGGACGATCGAAAATTTTTTAAACAATATTTTTAAAAAAATCTATTGGTAAGGGAGTTGCCCCAAGCATGGCACACGGCAGCTGAAATATTTCAGAAAACATGTATCTTTGATGCGTGAGCTGGAAATACATTTTTTTTGACAATGCTTTGATGTTCCCGAAAGTCCTCGCGATGGCAGGTGTGTTAGCATTACGGAGCTCTGAAAAACAATGTCAGAGTGGGAGCTCTGTCTATCATAACGCTGCCTCCTCATTGTTGGTGACGTTTCCCCTTCCACCCGGTCAAAGCTGTGTTGGTAGCTGGTAGGTAGGAAGCTAGCTGCTGGCTAACCTGCCGTGCTACCTCCTCCTCCGCCTCCGAAGGCAGCTGAACGGAGCCGTGAATGAACCACGCACCTCAATGCATCTCCTGTGGCCGCGATGGCAGCGACAGAAACGGTCTGAGCCTTAGCTCTTAGCCATGTAGCTCAGTAGTCTGTTATATCTGTAGTTAATGTTAGTGTGATTCGTGCCCTTAGCTGTTTCCACCAGTAGCTAGCTTTTTTTCTGTCCGGGATAGACGGCGGCAGCTAGCCCCCCTTTCTCGCCACTACAGGAGGATGCTGAAGCTGTTTGGTGCACTGGTTATCCTCGGACTGGCCCTGGCGTGCATCACCTCCTGGGTGCTGGACAGCTATGACACGGCTTGGCACCCTAAACGGAGCGTTCAGCACCCGACTGTCGGTGATGGAGCTGAATCTAAGGGGAGTTCTCCACCATTTCCCGGCGAACACTTGAAAAATATATTTTGGTTTGTACAGGTGGGCTGTTATTCCGTCTGTAGTGATTATTTACATCTAGCGTGTATACAATACAGACGTTTGACTTTGTGTTAAGGTTAAACTCTCTGAATGGATGACAGAAAGGGGTCGGTGTCCACAGAAGTGCTCCAGTGTTGGGTGAAAACGTGTTTCAACACAGAAACACAGCAACTTTGAGCCAGACTTTGCACTCTTGTTCTATAGCCTTTAAACCGCAAGAGCTGAAAGTGTCACAGAGCCCCCATTTAAAATATTTGCCTTTACCCCTCACCCCCATTTGTGTTTGTGTGTGTGTGTGTGTGTGTGTAATTCAAGGTGTCCGATATTCACATTAGTCGATTTCATGACCCAAGGCGCATCCCAGACTTTGAAAAGTTCTGCACCGACACAATTGAGGTGATCAAACCAGCTGTTGTGCTTGCAACAGGTACAGTAACCTCTAACTAGTTAAATTAAATTGTTAAATTCTTTGCATTATAATATGACTGAATGGGTGTGGCTCAAGATGGTGCAGTGCCAACAGATGACAGTTTGCTCACAGAGATCCTCTCCTTTTTCCCTTTACCACAGGGGATCTGACGGATGCTAAAACGGAGAGTAAGGTGGGATCCCTCCAGCACGAGGTAGAGTGGCAGGCCTACCACAACATCCTAAAGAGGTCACGTGTAATGGAGCGCACCAAGTGGATTGACATCCGTGGAAATCATGGTGATTAACCATGGCACTTTTTTTTTTTTTAAATTACTACTAATTACTCAAGGCTCACTGATTCAGCTGAAACATCTTCAGTGTGCGGAGTGTACAGTTAAGATTCTCAGAATCCATGGAGCATCCCACAGGAAGCCGTCCTACCCCTCCCTTTCCCCTCCTCTGTGACTGGATGTGAAACAAGATACCCTGACTTTGTAACTGTCTGCAGTGTCTCTGACAGCTATTCTGCTGCTGATCACAGCTGTTGATGTGTTTCTGGGATGTTTATCTGTGGGTCCTTTCGTAAAGGGAGATTTTTCTTTGCTGTTACAATACAGTACAAGAATAGTTCATTGGTGACCTCCCATACAGCTTATACACTGCTTAATCTCACAGTGATTTCATTTTTCCTCACAGATGCTTTCAACATCATTTCACTGGACAGCATCACCAATTATTACAGGTCAGTACAAAGTACCAGTAAATGGCTTAGACCCAGAAAGAGTCCCTTATTGCATTTCATATCATATGATTGTTGGGTTTTTCTCTGTATGTATTTTTGTAGGGTCTACCTTACAATATAAAGCGCCTTGAGGCGACTGTTGTTGTGATTTGGCGCAATATAAATAAATAAAATTGAAATTGAATTTCACAGCAACAAGAGGAAGCTGATTCGAATATGCTGTGGCATTTGACGCCCCTGAAACCAGTATAGTTGCAGACTTGTTTTCCAACAATAGTTCAGCTATCTGAACATCCTGACGACAAAAATAGAAGCAGGACCTACACGAACACACTAGGGGTTTTTTGTTTCATGTTTTAGGTGATGTTGATGCTTCTGTTAACGTTGGCTGGTCTTTAATCTCCCCAATATACTTTAAAGACTGTGTTTATTTATTTATTTTACAAAAAAATCTGGATTATGCTGTACAGTAGCTCGATGCTCATGTTTAACTTTTCTCCATTTTTCTTTTTTTTTTTTAAAAATTCTAGGAAATACTCAGCCAATCAAAAAGTAGGTTCTTTCCACTACGTTCACACGACCCCCTTTGGCAACTACTCCTTTGTCTGTGTGGATGCCACCCTGACTCCAGGCCCCAAGAGGCCATACAATTTCTTTGGTATTCTCAACCAGGTGAGTTTGTGCAGCACCTCTCCATAAACAATTTAGAGATCTTTAGAAAGTGGCGGGTTCTTGAAGGACTACATTCTTCTGTAAGAAAATGTGGTCCAACAGGAAAGAAAATGGTAAACGCACAGTGTTTTAGTTTCTTAGTAGCAATAACTAAAGTATCTGCGTAGCTGTTTATATTTTATATTTTAATTTTTTGTCATATCTGACAGACTCAAATGGACTTGCTGGACACGTTCAGAGCTGAGAGTCTGAAAAACAACCAGTCGATCTGGTTTGGCCACTACACCACCTCCACCATCGTCTCTCCTTCTTCAGGAGTTCGAGACATGATGAGGCAAGAACATCCTGAATCATTGTTTTATTTTTATTTTAAGGGTCATCTGAGGAAATGCAACATTTTTTTCCATTGCGTCACAGTGCAGACATTCAGCAGCCTCCTCCTTTTGGCTGCAAGCTAAAATTGTTTCTCAGTCTTAGAGTGATAAAAACCAAAAGTTAGAAGCATTTTGACTGGCTGCTTGTTTTAAATTCATGCTGTGGAGTAAAGTGCATATTCAACTGCCTCTGTTTGCAGACACTTAACAAGTTTAAGTAAAATTGCTACATTTTTGTGTTAAGATCTGCAGTTGCATATCTGTGCGGCCATCTGCACACTCTGGGTGGCCTGATGCCTGTGCTCCACAGCCGACATCCCCAAGGCACTCTGGAGCTGGAGCTGGGCGACTGGATGGACAATCGCAGGTGTTTATGATCACAACATGTTTCTGACAGTAATTTTCTTACTTGTATTTCTGTTTCTGTCCTATTATCTCACATAATTTTCTAATATCTTTCTACAGGTATAGAGTTCTGGCCTTTGACCATGACCTGCTGAGCTTCTCTGATCTGAGGTTTGAGCAGTGGCCTGCAGTGCTCATCACGAACCCCAAGGATGCACAATACCTGCACCCAGGGGTGGAGCCACTGGGTCGGATACGAAGGTCGACGCACATCAGGTGTTTTGTCCATGCGTTGAATTTTCTGTTTTCTTTTGTTCCAGTGCAAATGAATTTCAATTTCTAATATTTAAGAATTCATTTTCTTTTATTTTCTGAAGGATCTTGGCCTTCTCAGAGGCCCCGATCACTGCGGTGCATGTGAGTGTAGATGGGGAACCTCTGGGGAAAGGTCACTCTGCTGGCGGCCCCCTTTATGTTTTGCTATGGGATCCGTCTCTTTACCTCACAGGACTGCACACAATCAGAGTTAAAGTGGAGGTCGGTGCAACATTCATTTATCTTCCACTTTATTGTGTTCTGAGACTTTTGAATATTTCATGGGTCTTTTATTAGATAAGGAAGATTTGTTTTCCTTTGTTGAATTATGAATAGCTGTATTAGATTAGCTGTCTGGGAATTATAGCTAGAAAACACCCACTGGTGGCTCAGAATTTGTTGTACTCTCATACTTTAAAAAAATGGTCCTACCTTTCTCTAAAAACTAAGAATTTTCTAACTTCTCGTCTTTCTATGTGTGCATGTGAGTCAGGACGCGGCAGGCCGGTCATCAGTGCGGGAGCAGCACTTTACTCTGGAGGACGATCTGACTCCTACCTTCGGCTTCGTGCAGTCTTTCATCCTCCTCACAGATCACCACATCCTGGGCCGGGTGGCCTTTATAGTCATGATGCTGCTGAATATTGGTGTTCTCATGGCCTTCAGGTTTATGCCTGTTCCCTCGGGCAGAGGTGAGCTGTCTCTGACCAACCTTCAGATAAATACATCATCATAATGTAACAGACTGTTCAAGTTCAGTCACATTGAACTTGAGACACAGACAGGGTTCTCAATAAGGATGTCAATGTCAGCTTTTAAAATGCACACTATAAGAATTACATTAGTATCTCTGCACTGTGTACAATTACAGATGTTTGGTATTTCGTTATTTCTACAGGATTGACCTCTCAAGCGTGTATGTCACTTCACTTGGTCAGTAAAATGGACACCTTCTACTACTCTCTGCTGCTGTTCAACCTCTGCACAGCCTTAGGTGAGTTTACTGCTTACTGCCATCATACACTGTATCTATTAAGTAAATATTCATGTCTAATAAACAATAGAGTTGTTTGTGGTTGCCAGATTTGAAGTTTGTACAAAGCAATGTACAAATAACATCTGGTTTGCTTTACAAGATTACCCAGTAATCTCTCCTATGTTGCTGTAATCCATTCTTCTCTTCCTTCAGGCCCATGGTTCATAGGAGAGCTGATTGATGGCCACAGTGGGGCCTGCTTTGCCTTTGGAGTGTTCATTGATGGACATTTCCTAGAGGGCAGTCTCACTTATGTGGTTGGAGTCGTTCAAGTGAGAACATTGATTTGTTTTTGGGTTTTTTTTTTGTTTTTTCCCCTTGTTTTGGACACATTTGCCTCTCTGTGATTCTATACGTACGTGTCATATGTCCAGCTGTAGACTGTAGCTGAACATATTTGCTTTAAATTTAAATTAATTTTGTTTTCAGCAACTCTTAGGAAATGTGAACTTCCTGCCCAGCACTGACTGTTGGATAGGAAAAACTAATAGCTTGTGAACATTGTAGGACCCTTAGAGGTGGAAAGCTTGGTCAGGACCTGTGGAAAAATAAATCAGTGACATGGAAATGAAGGGAGCATTTCAGATGTTCTTCTAAAATACTTGATGATAATAATAATCATGATTCCTGAAAACAAACTCTCTAGGATGGAGAAAAAAAAATCACTGGTTGAGTCGTGTTGCCACGGACTGGATCAAAGGTCAGACATAATTGGGCAATGACGCAAACAATGGAGTTAAAGAGAACTGAAAATTCTTTATTTAAACTGAAAATAAATATACAGTGGCAGAATCCTTAAAAGAAAGGAAATTGAATGGTAGCTATAAGGTCCTTTTTAAACAATTAGTAGAGTAGCAACATATTTCCTCTAAAGACTCGTCTGTTACGCCCTGCATGAACCAGAAAGGGGAAGGACAAAGCATGCGGAGTGGGTGGGGGCATTACAATGTTCACTCTCTAAAGATGTAACCTGTGAGTACTGCTTCATTCATAAATGCATGTTCTATTCACATTAACTAAACTCCTTTCCTCTCTGCCAGCTCCTCTTCTTCAACATGCCCCTCACTTCTTATCTCTGCTGGAGCCTCCACCACCGTTGCCGTGGCAACACCTTCCGATCCCACTTCCTGCGGCCGGGCTGCCGCTGGAGGACTCTGGCTGTTCACCTATTCATGCTGCTGCTCCTCACCTGGCAGGCCCATTCCTGCTACTTCCTCCTGGAGACCTATGGCCCCATGGCCTTTGTCCTGTCTCCTGTGCGCACATGGGCATTAGGGCTCAGCCTGCTATTGGTCTACCGCGCCTGGACAAGCCCCGCCTCTCTCATTCGTGACACAAGCAAGAGCGTCTCTCCCTCTTGACAGTAATTGCACGGTACCGCCACTGTTTCCCCTCAAGCCTGACTCTCAGATATATTTTGCTGTCTCTATCCATGGCGAAAGCCTCAGTTTTCCCTGCAAAGCAGCCTCTTCCTTTCTTTCTTCCCTCTATCCGAAGCCACTTCACAGTACATCACTCACTATCCTGTTTCTAGATAGTGTTGTTTACTTAATATGCATGTTATTGTAAATCACCGGCGAGCACATTTCTGGCCATATTCATAGCAATGTGTACAGTGTAT
>VVHJ01052327.1:0-16882 GCA_015107715.1 Tylochromis polylepis
GCATTGGGGAGAAGTTTGGTCACAATTACCTCAAATATGCTCCTTAAGGTCAGAAACAAAAGGCTGGTCTACCAAAACGCTATTTGCAATAGACCATGAAGCCAAACTGACAAGGGTAAGGTGATATGCAAAACATGTGACGAATTGCCAGAGTGTCTTGAATTGCAAGCTCATTGGAACAGCTAATAAATAAACTCCAGCACTGCAATCAACAGGCAGGCGTTGAGGAAATTCTTGCGAGACTCATAAATTAATCACTCTGATTTCCAGGGCTCCAAACAGAGATGTCGGCAAATTAATGAAAGGAATTATTCATAATATGTGTATCCTCGGAGTGTTCTTAATAAACATTGTTTTTGTAAGGATGGGGTAACAGTATTGCTTCGGGCCACTAATTATAAGGAGAAGTAAGGGAAGGTTAAGTAAGCTTGTTTCCCTAATTATCCCGCATCTTTCAGGGTTACGCACCCACGTGGCTCCCCAAAAACTCATTCAAAGTAATGACGATGACACCAAATACGTCCGCGTCGCGGTTTTATATGTTATAAAAGAAGACTGAATCATTTATCACGGCTGTTTAAATAGAAGCACACGGTGTTAGTTTTGGATAATGTAAAGACTTGTAATAATAAAGCAGAGCGATCATTTAGATTGTGCCACTCTGCATCTCCAGGTTCACTTATTTGCTGACATGCATTTAGAAGAAAAATGACATCACAGGAAATGCATAGCAACTAGCAGTTTGGGTATGGACAAATTATTTAAATCATCAGACCAAAAAAAAAACAAACAAAAAAAAAGTCATTATCAATAAAAAAGCTTTAAAAAAACATTGAATAAATCTCTTTATTTTTTTCCCCACAATGGTTATTCATTTTACTTACAGATTTTATCATTATAATGAAATCACTTTAGAATATGCTGTGAAAACATGCTATAGGTGAAGGAAACTGCAGTGACTTTGACGTGCTTTGCAGCTATAATGATCAAGACACTTAAACAAGGCAGAAGCACGGTTAGTTGTGGGTGAAGATTTCGGTGCACTTGTAGGTTTGTCTTCAAGCATCCACATGACTGCGGATGGCTGATGAGACAACCAAATGATCAAGTCCATTTACAAGAATTGGGATTTTTCTGCCCTGGAAGATAAGAGAGAGAAAAAAAATCAGAGGCTGACAAATAAATCTTAGTGCTGTAATCATTTTATGGCTAAACTGTAGGGAATGTCTTTGCTCTTATGTAACATCGGTAAAACTGATGGTTCATTTCAGGTTTTCAAGAAAAAAGATAGGAAGGACAATGAAGCAAAACTAACTGACTCCTACAATAAAATATGAATTTATCTAGTAATTTTCACTTTTTTTTCCGGGGGTGGGGGGACTTAAAGAATTGGGGTCAGCCTAACGTAGGGTTTGTTAAACTGTGATACTGGACCTGAGAGACTGCTGTGGCTTCCACCTCTGCATGTTAGGGTGGCTGTGACCAGGCTGCAGATCCTGACCCATGTAAAATTCATCTGAAATACAAACAAAGCCAAGTACTGCTACGACTACTGAAATTTGCATGGGTGTGAACTCACACAGGGGTCTTAACAACTTGTGTAAAACTCAATTCAGACTTTTTTTTGTGGTTTTCACATTAATCTAAAAACTGATATGGTTTTCCAGTATTGTTGTACATATTAGCAGATCCACAATACCCTTACTAAAGCAAAGAAGTGACTTAATAGACTATGCAAAGATGAAAGGGAGAATTAAATAGCAAAAAAAGTAGGGAAAAAATTACTGTAAACAATGGTGGATTTATTTAAAAATTGTACAATGTAGTAACTTACTTGTTAGAGAATAAGGGATGAGTGCTCCAGACATCATGTGCTTATTATTTTTTTCCTTCTTGGCCTCCCTGGATGCTTTCCAGTTAATAAGAAACTCTCTGGTTAAGTCATTAATCTCCCTTCCATCAAGAGCCTCTAAGAAATTTTTTTTAACCAGACATTAAAAATGAAAATCTAAAATGAACTATTGTGAATGTTTTGATTTTATCCTTAAGAGCATTTCCTAAATTAAAGTCATAGCAAAATAATAAAAGCGTATTTTCAAATTAGAAGTGAACTGAGCAAACAAATGATTATTATTTTACCGAGGCTTGTGCACACGGTTATCAGGCGGTCTCTGTACTTTGTTTTTTTACACACAGGATTTCCACTCAAATCCATTAGAAACAGCTGAGGCCAGTGGCTGAACACATCTTCTAGCTCCTGAAAATAAACATAGATCAGAAAATCTGCTATAATCTGTTGTGTCTGAACTGCTAATTATTCTACTGGAAACACTGTCTATAAGGTTATCATCTACACAGGAAACAATAGCCCAGTTTGTTTAAAACAAATATAATGCAATCTTCTGATTGCTATTCAGATGATCATTGGAAAAAAATAAAGAAAGGCGTGAGTGAATGTTAATATAAAGTATAAGGGCCAATAGACAGTGCATAAACAACACATCAGTCTGTTTTAATAAACAGTGTCGCCGGTGTCATGTAACTACAAGTTTTCTCCTGGGGCAGTGTGAGGCTGGCTCCTCCAGCGAGTAGCCTGCAGTTGTATGTTTATCTAAAGGCACATTAATCCAAGCCTGGAAATATGAATACTCTCTGGACACGCTCTGATTGTTCATTGCCTTCCTGTCTTGGCCAAAGCGCTTCCACTTTTCCAGCTTGAGCCGCAATCAGTTCAGTGGGGGACCCCTGAGCACCACGCGCTCCCAGGCTTTGATAAATGATCGTGTCAGGGCCGTCACTCAGAAGGCCCTCACTGAAGAGGAGCCCAGCGCCAAATTGCCCCCCACGCGGGGGCGTGGAGAACAGCAGAGGCTGGATGCTTACTGAGCTTGGTCGGCTCTCTCACTTCCACTAATGATGGGCCAGTTATGAACCTGTATTTGACCAGAGCTTCGATTCCCCCTGTCCTCTCTGCCCCGCACACAGCTAACTGCCTCAGAAGATGCTCCCCATTTGTCACCCAGGCTGACTGCCTGTCATAATCTATTTTAAAAATCCATAATGTTTCCTCTGGACTCTGACCAAATGGTGCAGAAGAAAGAATTGATCCTTTGGAGGGCTGTCTTTGCGCAATCGATAGTAGCAGACGGGTTGTATAAATTATAGGAGACATCTGCTAAAAAAAAAATGACACGTGTACAACAATTACCTGCATCAACAATCTCCAAAGAAAGTCCCCTGTTTTAAGAAGGTAGTAAAGTCAACTACAAAGTGCTTTCATTGCGTTATCCTGCTATTAAATGCCAATAAGAAGCAAGAATTACACCCTTTCAAATAAAGCCATCAACCTTTTCAGTTAACAGATGAATTTAAACAGAGACATCATTGCCATCGCAGCGTCAGGGAGTCTAATAAATCTCATAAAGTGATACAACGGGGGTTTGGGACATCAAATAGACGATTCCAAAGCAGAGAGGAAAAATCAACCTTCCAAGGAAAGGGAGAAACTTGTGCTTGTTTGAAGCTGTCAGCGAGAAAATTCTCGGGGGAATGGTTCGCTGATTTGTTGAATAATTCTGACCCTATGCGAGTCGTGGAGGCTGGGAAGCTCTGGCGGGATTTGCAGGATTTAGTTCCTTACAACCCCGCTATCCATATCATTTCACACATCAGTGCAGAAAGCCATGGAACAATGTTAATGCTGACCTGATCAAGCATGCATATTTGCTGTGAAGGGGTAGTATTTACTTTGACTTCACGTGCACTCACTTTCTGATTGAGTCACACTGCAGCAGGAGCCTTGAATGACAAGCGAGTAAGTCCTGAAAATGTATATTTACCTCAATACTGTGCAGCTTATTGTCTGCAGCAGAAAAATGCTGGAGCTCCTTCAACACCGCCAGGTCTCTGATATCATCGATGTTGTTGTTATTAATATTCAGTACACACAGAGATTCCTGAACAAAGAATTTACAGAATTCATATTAATGTAAAGAGAAGAGTTCATGTTACAGTCAGTACAATGACAGACTACTACAAACACATCCTGGACTATAATGTATATATGAAACATATATTTTATGGTCAAAACAACCCGATATTAAACCACGGGTATTCAAATATGCAACAGAACTTCCAAAGAAAAGGAAAAAATCACTTCCACCCATCCAAAGAAAATATCTGCAATACGACATGTCAGAGCTTAAAGGAAGCAGTACTAGTGGGTCCAAACTACATTTACTTTTATCTTTTTATTCGCTTGTAAGCACTCTTAAGCATATGGATATGTTGTCTTTTTATACATATATATTTAATCTACTAGCTCAGGACTCTGTGTAGTTCAGTTGCAAAATGTTCACCCTGGTTAGAAGTTTCACAATGGCTCATTTATAAAACGCTGGAACTCTTTAAATTTGCACAGCAATTTCTTTAATTTATCTAAACAAACAAGAAGCTGAGACTTCTGGTGTGTTTATCCATAGCATGGGCAGTAAACGAAGCAAACAGACTCAACTGATTTGTCAGACCAGAGGGAGCAACAGAGATCTCTTTGACATCATCAAACCCCGCACAATATTGCTCTTACACGGATCACTCGTGCTGGAGAAATTTCAGATCTCTCTTTCACTGGATGTGATAACCTACTGGGTTGACAGCCCACACACATCTTTGTACATGAAAAGTGAATATCAGACCTTCATCTGGTCTTTCGATAACTTAAAAACGTATAATGAACCAACCAAGGAGAATGTAAGTTATTTGGAAGTGTGGAGGATGTTTTTTTCTGATACTATTAGTGAGCGGAACAGAGTAAAAATAGGTCATACAGCGAGGGAGTCGAGAGTCCTGGGGTCAAAGAGCAACTTTTCCCCCGGTGTCAGTCTCTGATTCTCCACATGAAGCTCCTTGAGCTGATGGAGCTGCTCTAAGCCCTCCACCACAGCAATTCTGTTTCCCCCGAGATATCTGCAGAGCAGCGAGAATCACATACATGTTCAAACACACACCTCCCACTTATATATTATATGTATTTATCACCAATCAGTTGAACTTTACTCACAGTTTGGAGAGGTTGTGCAGATTGTGCAGATTTTCTATATGGGTTATGCTGTTGTTCTGCATATAGAGATGCGTGAGGTTGGAGGCAAAGCTGAGGTTGCCAATGTAAGTGATGTTATTATCATACAGGTAAAGAACGGTGAGGTTTGTACACATTGAGAGATCTCCCTTGAAAATCAAGAAAATTAGGCATTAAAATTAGTAAATTGAAAAAACAGAATTAAAGAAGTGTTGAAGATGCTGGTTACTTACAATATCTTCAATATTCTTGCTAGAAAAGTGGAGGTGGGTGAGTGTCTTGAGGTACTCTGGGAAGGAGAGGCCCCTTTTCTCTTTGAAGTGCTTTCTAGACTTAGCAATCAGATCTACAGTCAGATGTACCATGTTGGCTTGTCACAGTCTTGGCTCTAGAGAGGATCCCTTTCAGCTTCAGCCAAGCATTCAGCCCAGAGTAGTGACTATGGGCTGTCTGTGTGTAAAACATACAAATATTTCTTCTGAATATTTGCTGACAGAGAAGTATTCTTTTTACATTTGTAATAACCTTGTACAGAAATTGCAATGGTCTAAAACCTAATCATCTCATGGTTTGAAATAACTAATGGAAAATTATATGGTTTTGGGTGACCACTGTGTTTTTATATGAAGCTTGTGTACTAATTTGACATGACACTGAGGTATACAATGATACTTTTTGAGTTTACTTTCCTTAGGTATTAGGCTTTACTGTATGTATAACTGCTAAATATACAACTGTGTGCGTGTGTAGTTAAAAAACAGTGTTGGGGAGAGGAGAGCAGAGTGATGTGACAGCAGGTCTCATCCACGCTAGATCTCAAGGCTTCAGGTCGGTGTTGTAAGGAAAACTAGACACTGATCGATAAACTATAGACTAAGTGAACTCAAACACTCCTGGGCCTGGGGTTTCCAGGGACTTGGGGACAGCAGTTTGTCACTGTCAAAGAAAGTCCACGCTCATAGCAGTACATACGGGCTGGGAGTAACATACTGAAGTGGATAAAATGCAAAGCAACAGTGAAAGGTGGGAATCGGGTCCTATTTATGTTCATCGCTAGCTTCACTTTAAAGCAAGCAAAACAAATATAGCCCCAATATTAGCTTCTTCACTGCATCTAACATGATGTTCTACCCTTAAGCTAAATATTCTTCAGGTATAAAAATCAAATATATAAATAATTAACTGCATTCTCCTACCTTTCTACGTCGGAGACGGGTTTTAAAACGTAAGCTATAAGCGTGTTGGGTTTTTTTGTTTGAGACTGTGAACATGGTTTCTATGGAAACAACGGAAGCAGCGTCCGCAAGACACAGAATTCCACGGGTCACTGAAATTGGCGCAACACTAGCAAAGCGGAAGTAGGCGATTAAGTAGCTAACTGGCGAGCAGAGGATACTCAAAAGTCCTGAACAGCTAACATGATGGTAAAATTTCCAGATGGAAAAAAAGCTTTTTATATTTTTACTTTAGGGCAAAGTCGGTAAACTTTACATTTTGTTGTTGCTGTTTTTAATGGTGCCTGGAATATGGAAGTTTGTTTATGTTACTAGAGAACAACAACAAAATAAACAAACACACACACACAGAAAAAACTAACAAAGATCCCATACACAGCAAAGTGGATTTTTGAAACTTTGAGCAAGCTTTCATTATGGAAGCTTCTTTCCACTACTGAATAACTTTTTTTTGTCGTCCACATGTCACAATTTCGTGTTTGTATCTTGAAATTTTTACTTACTCAGAAGTATCTTGAAATTTTAAAGTACTTGGTCAGTAAGTTGAAATTTTGACATAATAACCCAAAATTTTGAAATAGGTCTGCCTGGCACCCCCCCCAACTACCCAAATAAATGATCAGAGGCGTTTCAAGATGATAAAATGGACTTTGGCTTGAGGAAGGGAATGATTCATTCTTGATTTATAAAAACAAACCCCAAACTTGAGCATATTCAGCAATTTATTAGAAATGAATGAAATATTTTGTAGTGTAAGCTTTCAGTGATTAAAAAAAAAACTGAATACAATAGCCTTGTTAAAATGCAAAACAAAGCTGACTTTTGACACTTTGATTGAACTAAATGTACACTCAAACTTGATGACATTTATGCTATATTATTACTACAGCATACCAAGTCAGGACAGAGTACCATTAATCCCAGTGACCCATTCATTGTTAATCTATATCATGTCATGACCTGGGTTTCCTGTGAGGGAGCGACTTGCCTCTGCATATGCAGGAGCCCTTGGTGGGGAGGAAGTGAGATCAATTCTTCTCACAGCAAAACTGCTCTTACCATCTCCTGATTAGTGTGGTCATTAAATCTATACCGCCTATTGGACAACAGCAGGCTTTTAACTATCTGTCAAAGCACTATAAAATAGTGCTATATACATTAAAAGCTTTTTTCATAATTTTATTTATGATGTTTCTTTTTTTTTTTATAGTCATGCAAGCTGAAACCTTTTTGTACTAATGGGGAACATACTTCGGAATTAGAAATCTGCTGAAAAGGATCGTTTAATTTTTTTGGGCTACTCACAATTTGACTTGATTAGAATTTACATAAATGTTCTTATTGCAGTTTTAGTCATGCATACAAATGTCCATCTGGTGATAATCACAATATTTACATATCCAACAAGTTCAACATGTTTCTTAAATCATGAAAGCCCAAACATTAGGTTAAACTTTTTTAGAAGTGCATACTTTAAATACCTCCTCAGTACAGACAGTCAGCCATGTAATACATTTAAATATCTGGCGAAAATACAAACTATTCAGTAGACTGAGTGCAAAAACCTTATTAAATGATTTCATATTCCTAAACTTCATCAAATCTAATCTAATAAGTTCCATCTTCGTAACCCAGTACACCAAAAGTTCTCCGTTTTAAGACACGGGTTAAATCATGGTTAAGTAAAATCATTATAGCAAGTGGTGCCAAGGCTCATGCTTATGAGAAAAAACAGGCACCTCCACTCTCCCACTGGGATTCTCTCCTCTGCAATACATGACATAAAAAATATACATGTAGCCATTGCAATACCATAGAAAAAGACATCACACAACCCCAGGCCAAAGCAGCAGGAAAAAAAAAAAAAGAAAAGAAAGAAAGGCAGACTCGGCAAGCGTCTGCTTCGATGGAGAGCAGACACGTTGGGTGAATAGACTCCAGTGTGCACAGCTTCTGTTTCTGTGCTGCATCACTGCCACACCAAAACCTGACGAGCTGGCTGCTCTGCCACAGTGTACCACCGAGGGCCAAACTGTGCTGGGAGCGACTCCGCAGAGACATCCCACCCATGGCAGTTGATTCCCGCTGAGCCTAAGCAGAAGCTGTAGTTTGTTGTTCCATTATGTAATGCTATGACAGGCTACACCACTTGAATGACTGACTGGTGCTAGGTTAGACTGAGCGTTAAATGTGATCACACCAATGTGTTATTTAAAAGTTGTGCTGAACCAGGGCCATGTGCGAAAAGATGCCGCCGTGCCTTAGGCATCGAGAATATAATATTATGCATAAAGACTAAATATTTGGACAGCAGTGTACATCTAATTCACCTTCCACTGAAAGAGATCACTGTCCCAGCTATACTTTGCCTTATATAAAACAAACAAACAAAAACAACAACAACAACAACAACAACAACAAAAGCACAAAATGCTGCTTTTTTAAGTTTTATTTTTTGCACGTGTCTTCTAATTCTTACCTACATGAAGGAAAAATTAATAGAAAAGCACGCACAAGAGAAATAACAGATGATACTACTCTTAGCAGTTAAACATACACCATGAATCAGTAAGCACCGTGCATGCACAAGAACACATTTCCAGGTGTAATTCAAATGGCCTTGTGGCTGAGGTTTAATTGCCAGACGTGTTGATTTGATTGAAGAGTTTGTCCTTAATGACTTGAGACATCAGACCATGAATCGCTTCTATGGTTGTCTTGCAGCTAAAATAAACCACAGTGAGAAATGAAGATTAGCATTTAATCCAGGAAAAAAAAGGACAACAGATGCAGCATAAAGTGACACGACATTTAGAGTGGTGTCAGCAGACCTTTTAAAGAGTAACGCCACTGTTTGCAGACATTCGTACTGGGTGTATGTATTAGATATCACTGAAACTAAAGCTATTTTCGGCTGCTCTCTTATTCACGAGGGGTCGCCACAGCAGGTAGCTTGGCGTGTGAGATTTGGCCTTCCTGTGTCTCATCCTGAAACCGAGGATTTTTAGCTTGTCAGGTGAACGTTTAAACCACTACACTATAGAGCCACTAAAAGATATCACTGAAACAACTAGCAACATTATTTGCCCTGATATAACCCATTTTACGATACTTAAATAAAAAAAATAAAAAAACAACTTGAAATTATGTCATGTGGATATAGTACACGTGTAGCATTTATTTCATTGTTTAGTTTAAATGTTTAATAAAATTAAATTATCATTAGTTTGTTTAAAAAAATATTCAGAAATATTATACATGTATTCAAATTATGTATTTAAACAGTTATAACCTATTACTGTAATGTGCATAACAAATTCATAATATAGTAATGTGATATTTAGACTATATATCATTCATTATATGCCTATATGTAGTCAATAATTAAAAACAATTGCTGAAAGAAACCGTTTTAAATATCTCTATATAGCATTATTATCACTGTGACCTTCTGATCAATCTATTGACCCTGAAGGAGAGGTCAGAGGTCAAATATGACATGATATTTTAAATCCTTACATGGTGCTTTCTATACCACACTTGTAAGAATCATAGTTTCTAAGTTATAAGGCTTTTTGTCAATTTTCAGACACTAAATCATTAAGTTGACCTTAAAGGCCTGGGTGGATGTAAGGCAAATTTGAATGGATTATTAACATGGTGCCACCTTACACCCCTACAAAGTTTTATCTAAATGAATTCAAAAATGTTCAAGCTCTTGTGTTTGCACACAGAAAGAATGACACACATGAAAATGCTCCCAAAAACATGACCTCCTTGGCAGAGTTAATAAAGAGATTACTGAGCCGAGTTTGAGTTCTGTTTTGGATTGTATTATAAACTAAATCAAGAAATTTGAAATAGCCAAATGGGGTCAGTTTGCTTAATAACTGATTAAAAAGTAACTTAAAGCGCAGAATGATTACTGCTAAGAAACACTGGTCTGATTAAGAAACAAATTTTAGATTCATTTAGCAACAAACACAAAAATAAACTACTGTCCTTAACACCTAATAAATGCTGGATTTCAAAAAGACTGACTTGTAATTAGAGGATGTGATAAAAATACTGCTGGAAACTAAAGAAAACAAGGCAGTTATAAGGTCAGTGGGAAAAATAATATATAATCACACAGGTAGAAAATATGATTACATAATTGATAGCAACACCAGTAACCACTTTATTCATCTAGTGGGATATTATTTATACATTTACAGTCATATTATATCATACTTAATTTATTTTGGGCACTGTAACCTAAGGTGACATTTAATTTTAGTAAGGAAATAAAAGTATCGGAAATAAAACCCACCTGTCTCGTGTTGCTTTGGCCAGTTTGTCCTCAGACTTTCTGTCGTGTGTGTCTAATCCGAGCATGAAGCAGCCTCTGCCCAGCTGGGCCTCCGACTGCTCCAGCTTCTCTGACAGATCGAACACCTGGCCTGTGGTGTAGTCCGAGTTCTGACCATCCAACACACAAACACACAGAAACTCATGCACAATTTGCCACTAAAAGCTTGATAACAGATTTTCTTTTCTTTTTTTTTTGCAGAATGACAACAAATCTGTCTAAAAAGCCAGAGGAACACTTTATGGGTTGTGGTGAAAGAAAAGAAGTCAGTGAAAGGTTTGCTTAAGGTGAGGCCATGTTTATGGTAGAAAAAGTAATTAAAACACAATGACAAGGGGGGCCCCTGGCTGTGGTGACAATGTAGCAACTGACAAAGCCCGTCACCCATAAAGCAGCCCGTTCTTGACATCTAGTCAATTCATCTTCATCCAGAATGCCAAAGAGCCAACTGTTTGGACAAGCCTGATGCCTATTTAGACTGTTTAGTCAAGCTCAGGATGGAGTTCCTGCAGCCAAAATGAAAATTTACATCAGGGTCTTTCAGGCTTTCGAACGAACAGCAAGGGGGAAAAAGGAGCATCACTGGAGTCAGCTCCAGCTTTAATACTTATCTCCTTTGTGAAAAAGTTCACGTACAGCTTATTACTAAAATCAACAAACACGGACGCTTAGCTAATAAGCTGCAATAAATCATGACATCACAAGCTGGTGACCACATGTCTAAATGAGTTATAGAGTAATAATTAACCATAAATCAAAATGTCAAACAAATAGCAAACATTTTGATTTTTGAAATGCCCTACATACCGTGAGGAGACTTGAAGAACTTAAGGTATTAACCCAATATTTATTCCAAAGGAGTTCCAGGAGCTTTCTATCGAGGGAGGACTTAAAGTAAGTAACCTCCAAGGCGTAATACCTAAAAAGGAGAGAGAGAGAAAAAAGAAGCGCATATGTAAGTACTGAAAATAAAGTAAACAGTGAAAAATGTGTGATACAGTACATGCTACGCAAGTATTTGATCTGGTACAATACTGTAGCAAATATAAATACTCACTGTTTACAGTGTACACCAAAGTCTTCAATCTTATTCAGGGGGATAGTCTGATATTCTGAGGGTCCCTCATCGGGGGGTTTGTAACCCTAAAAATCCAAAAAGGAAATACTAAGAACCTAGCAATTACTACACCAATAATGAATTAAGAATACAGGGTGACTGAAAATACATTTATAAATATATTCTTAACAAATACACGATAATAAAATCGGTATATAAAAACTACTAAAATAATCAAATACAGCTATGCACAAGAAGCATAAAAAAGCAGATATTTTGTGATTTTACTAAAGACAAAAGAGGACTACTGCTATTTAAAGTCTTTGCTTTACCTTTGGGTAGGTTCTGAAGGCACCGAGGTTGACTTTCCCTGCAGAAATAGTCCGAGTGGGATCGATCTATAGGAAGCAAGATACAGTAGAACAGGAAAACAGAGTCAGGGGTCACACAAACCTCTGGGGACTACTCAAATGTGGCCACCAGGAGCCTTTTTACTGGGGCTGTCAGTGTGCTGAAAATACACACTTAATTACATGACGCCCTTGGCATTTAAGCACCGCTAAACCAAATGAAGTGTAAATAGCATATGTGGTTGTAATAGCAAAATATTCATCAGTACTGCGTGCAAATCTACAACTCATCCATCAGTAATCTTCCCCCCTTCTCAGTTACACCCACATCAATAGGATGTGGGATATGGGATAAGCTCCATTTGAAAAGTGGGAAAATAGAAGTCACAGTTAAAAAAAAAACAAAAAAACAAAACCGATTAGCTTGAAATAAAACTGGTTACTATTTCCTGTCTTACCACAACAGCCACAAAAGGCTCCTGAAACTGCTGGTTGAGCATCTGAGTGCTGACATCTATGCCTGAGAGCCAGCATCCATAGCCTGGGTGACTGTGGTACCAGCCTATCGCATTCTCCAGCCGACCAACCTGAGGAATCGGAGATAATATGAAATCATATTTTCTTTATGACAGTGTTAAATGTCAATAACATGATTGTATTTGACACAGTTTGCAGTTTTTATCCTTATCTAAAGTAGCATTTTCCTATGCTTCTTTTTTCTTTTCTTTTAAGGAAAAAAAAAATCTCCACATTTGTGTAGTCACTTGAATTCATTAGAGTATTGTATAGTATATGTTAAACAGGGACTGGAGCAACCTCATTGCATAATACATTTTACACAAAATTTTACAATGATTTCTAGATAATATAAAAGAGTGCAAATCATATTAACCTTATAATATATTCATACTGTATTCCTCCTTCTTGGGTTGCAACATTAACAACAATAAAGTGCTTGAAAATGAGTTAGAGATAAGTGATCGTATACCCAGCATGGGAAAATCTCTTAAGGCAGACAAATGTGGTTATATATGGTTATCATAATATTAATACTATCAAAAGTCAGTAATGGCTTCAAATCATCCTTTTATAGCTTGTAAATATGTTATTGATATTAAGTTAAAAACTTTCCTAAAGCAGCTGAAGCCCTCTTCTTCATATAAAAAAAAAAAAAATGAATGGTTGCAAGCCAATGACATTCACAGAAAGTATTGAGATAATGTCTGAGATGAGATCAAGTCTGATTGTAGCTAGGCTGTAGTTCAGTTCCTTCTTTTTAAGTCATAACTCAAACACGATGCCCTTTATGTGTGTGGAAGTCAATGTCCCACCTGTTTGGCATTTTCAATGTAGGCAGCCATGTATTCATAGGCTGCCGCCTGGGCGTTGACTCTGGTCTCTGTGCCCTCCACGGGCAAAGCAAAGCTGTCCATGATGATCATGGTTTCACCGTCCACCTTTCCCAGCATGAGGCCCATCACCTCCAGGTTTCCTCCAGACCTGGCATGCATTACCATCTTCAAAAGGGCCAAAGCTGAGATTTTGCAGTACTTGAAGTAGTGGTGACTAAAGGGTGAAAAATGACAAATGTATCTGTAATTATGTTTGATAATATTAAGCAGTGCGTATATTGTAGATACACATACAGTTTTCTCTACTGCTATTGACATAAAGACCGGTCTGCTATTTTCTAGCTAAGCTACCAGTAATGTTCTCACAATAAACTACCAACGAACAACATGTAATACAAACACGGCAGCTCAGCAATCACCTAAACACTTAGACAGAAACCTAAATACCACAACGTCGTTTTGCACCCACTCTTTCGTCCACGGCTTCGCAGCGAGGATTTCTTGTTGTTGCTTTTTGTCATATTTGTAAATTTCATCAATGCTCTGAACTTCCTGCATGCTGTTGGACAGCTCCCATGTTTTCTGAGCCGTATTGCTCCCCGCCATGTTAATAATGTATCCAAGCAAAACCCGCGGCGTCAAAAACCCAAATTTCTCTTTAAATAAGGGAAGAAATGTTGTATTTTTTTCCCAAAGATTTTGATATCGTTTCAGGAGCAGACAGCCACTCGCTCAAGAAGCCATGACGGTGAGCGATACCAACGCAACAAAGTGAAATCAATGGGGACGTTCGTCTTCATATTACACATATTTACCACTGATATGTTTATCTGTTATATGCCATCTCTTAACACTAAAACACAATGACATATGATAATATTACACCCATTAATCAGATTTGTATCGTATTTATTACTCTTATTAGAATATATTTACCCCTGTGACGGAAGGCATGGTTTAGTCCTGCGACGACGTCAAACTAAGTGCCGGGGAGGCACTGACATCTAGCGGCGCTTTTTAGAAAGGTACCTACATCTCTGTTAGGGCTTTTTTTCTTAGAGCCTCGGCATTGTACTGATACTGAGAGCTGATGTATTTAATGAGTCGATGAAGTTGAAGCTAGGATTAATAGTAATTAGGCAATACTATTATCGAGAAAGGCCGTAGCTAGTCAGTTACTAATTAGCCTAAAGGGCTGCTAGTTAAGGCCAGTTGGTATAAATTTTTGAACCGCATCAGCATGTTAAGTTTATCAACATGGTGTTAATAAACTTTGCCTGGTTTTATGTTGTTTAAAGACGGTTAAAAAGAAATAACAAATCAGATCCCAGTATTAAATATTGCAGAGTTATTAAAGACTTAGACAATATTAATTACACATGGAGAGATGCCAAACTGCCTTTCATTGTTCTTGTAACAGTGACGATAAAGCTATTCTATTCTATTCTATTCTATTTTCTTGAACGTTTGTGTTAGCTGTGTTTGCTAGCCTCTCCCAGGAGAGGGATTGTGTCATGGTTGCCCACGGCAACGGAATGATGCTTTGGGCTTAGCTCGCTGTCAAAGATTAGTCGGATAGGTTTGAGCTGTGTGTGGAAATTTAAGAATTATTAATATATATATCGTCTTATTTGGGCGTCTTATTTGTGTAGCCAGACTTACAGCCGATCTTTAAAATAGACATGCCTGTTTATATACCCCCATTATAGGTCCAGTGTTTCTCTTATTGTGTGTATTGTGTACCACGATGGGACGTTCTTTTGAGAAGCATGAAGAAGAAACTCCCCGCCATATGTGATCAAGGATTTGCGATGCAAATAAACTATAAATCAATCAACTGGTGAGTAAAAAAAGCAATTATTTGAATCACATGTTGCTTGTTAATAAACAAATCGGTGTTTCAGCGAGTCTTTCTCCACAGTCAAGGTCTGATGGTGCAAATTACACAATGCTGTAAATATGCCTTCAGCAGCAACTCTAGGATTAAACCCTAATGCCGACAGAGGTACTGTACAATTCTGTAGTAGTGAATTGGCTGCATTATTTAAGCCTGTAGTTTTTAGTGAATAGTTTCCTGTTTTTTTGTACAGTCTACTCTATATATGTCGTATTTCCCAGGTATTGGCTTAAGCCTTCTGCTGGGTACCGAGTATAAAAGGAAGAAGCAGAAACTTCAGCGGGAGCTCCAGCTGGACTACAGAAACTATATATCCAGGGTGTGATGACGTAAAAAAAAAAATCTGAACATGTATAGATAAAATAATATGTAGTTCATTTAGCCCAAACAATAGGAATTTACTGTTACATCAGGCATAATATTAAATATAACCTATAAGAAAAGGTCTTAAATAAATCAGAATACCTCATTAACATAAAAAACCCATGCCAAGACAAAATTATGGAGGCCCAGGAGTGACAAAAAGAATTAATTAAATACACAATTAAATAATTAATTTAATGTGTCAATAATTAATTAAAATTGGAATTAATTAATTAAATAAATATTTACATAATTAATTAAATGCCCATTCATTTCATTTAAAACATTTAATAAATTATTTCAAATGTTAATTAATTAAGGACACATTTAATTAATTATTTAATGATGTATTTATTTAATTCATTTTGGCAGTCCTGACCCTGCGGCTGTGTTCATGAATTAATTTTATCTGTCAGCCTCACCCATCAAACTCAGGGGGCGGGGTTAACACTGATCCAGTCAACACCATTGCTTTGGGCTGGTGGCCATTCTTTCAGTGGGCGTTTCTCAACAACAACTACGAACATGTGGAAACTAAATGAAGTGAAAAACCCTGTTTGTGTGTCACCAAATACACTTTTAATACTTTTTAGAATGTGGTCACACAGCTCTGCTCCCATCTTTCCTGCTGGTGGCGCTGTCACTTGGTGTTCGCTCTCTCTGTGGTAGAGTATCACTTCCTGTTCCTGCTCAAACACAGTGGTGTTTTTGAGTAGCCTATCTGCTTAGCAATTTATTTAAAAAAAAAACAAAAAACTTTTAGATACATTCTTTTTTATAGTTAATCTTCATGTGCTTCATCCGAAGCACACGTTCTGTGTAGTCACTATTTAATTTATAGCCAAAGTTTTCACTCACTGTGTCTGTACTGTTTCGCTAGCTTAGCTTAGCTTAGCTCGTAGCCAACTTGCTAGCAGCATGGCCTCTTCACCTGTCCCTCCTGCACTTTCCTGCTCTTTGTGTCAGATGTTTAGTTACTCCTCGGCCTCCTTTAGCAGTAATGATACTTGTAACAAATGTAGCATATTTGCAGCTCTGGAGGCCAGGATTACTGAATTGGAGACTCGGCTTCGCACCCTTCATTCACCCGTAGCTAGCCAGGCCCCTGTAGCTGGTGCAGCCGAAGATAGTGTAGGCCCCGCTAGCTGTTCCCCGGCAGACCCCAAGCAGCTGGGGAAAGAGGGCGGCTGGGTGACGGTG
>VVHJ01052328.1:0-10886 GCA_015107715.1 Tylochromis polylepis
GAGAGTGTAAAGAAGAGTGGGCCTAAATATACTCCGGTCTGAAAGTAGTTAGATCATGTTCTTTTCATGGTCCGATTAGAATCAAATCGATCCCCCCGCCCCTCCTAACACTCAAAGGTTTGAAGAGGAGCGACCAAACAGAGATTTCTTGGCTTAGATGGGGTGATGAATGCCCAAACCTGAATGCTAAACACACTCTTAAAAGTCTTATTCTGACACATGACAATACCCAAGAGAGTAAATTTGTTTTAAGTGTGAGTGAGAGATGTTTGTGTGGATGAAGAAAAGATATCCGTACAGTGATGATACTGTAGGAGCATTTCTGGACGAGACCTGATCTGCATATAAATCAGGAAAACACACAAACCTCAGTGGATCTTCTCTAAAAAAAGAAGAAAAAAAAAGGCTTTGAGACTCTTGATGACAAAGAAGAGGATTTCACACAAAGGTACTTTATCAAAAAGTGGTATTTTTCAATCAGGGAGTATTTTTGTGTGAGTTTTCTTCAGGACGAAGGTTACATACACGAAAGACAAAGAAGTGAGTTAGTGTTAGGAAACTGGCACTTTGGCCCGAGGATGTCAGATGACAGAGAGAATTACAGCTGGACGCTGCGGCGGTCCTCCCGGGGAGGCGTCGAGGGGAGGAGGGTATCGAACTTGGTGACACCCTTTCTGCACCTGCAGCTGTGAAAATCGTCTGCTTACTCTTTATTTTTTGCCTTGTTTCATGGGTTTGTGTAGTTTCTGAGGGAAACGATTACAGCATCATTATGACCTGTTGAACAAAGAATACATTGTTTGAGTTTCTGATTTTTTTCCTCTTTACAATGTGGGTATTTATGAGCAAAAGCAGCCGTATTTCCAGCTTTGTTTTGATGTCCTTTTCACAGAACCCAGTGGGTTTAAATCAGTTTAAAGTCTTAGAAGACAAAAAAGAAAATTCTGTTCTCAAAAGTTTAAATCCTCCAGATTTGGAAAGACAAGTTTTTCACTAGAGAACAATATTTTTAGGCGTGCTTATTTTCAAAATTATGAGGTTAAAAAGATATTTTAGCAATCAGTAAGTTAAATCAAAGAATAAACTGGCAGGTATTTTACTTTTTCCATCCCATTTATACCAGGAATGCAGACTGAATAATGACGATGGCCTCCGAAATCATAATCAAAGTTAAATCAACACCTGGCTACTGAACTGTAGGCCTCATTAGTTCTTTAAAGGTAGACTCAGTGGATCCCGAGACGCCACTGATTAATGAATATAACCACCTTTTAGTGATCCAAAATTTTTTCATCTGGTTCATTTTTAAAGCACTGATTACATACAGAAAAATGTGAAAAGTATGCGACTCCCCCAGAGCTCTGCGTGAAATCAGAGGCTTGAATGAAATCGCTGTGGAATCACTTTTTCATTCTTTTTTTCATTTTCATTTATTTACTATATGGTTTATTATATCCGAGTCAAAGTTTAACTTTCTTTCTTTCACTTTTCTACACCGTTTCATTTTCACTTCAGCTTTTTTGTTTTGTTTTTAAGAATTATTCAATTTACACCTGAACAAAAACATGTCCTCAAATTTATTTAACACACTCCGAGAGCAAAGGCAAAATGAACGACACGGCCTCTGTTGATAAAAGAAAATGGAACCGAGCTTCTTTGGCCCCATCACTGGGTCAGAATGAGATTTATTAAACTAAAGCAACCATTTTCATTTTTACTTCAGATGGCTTAAAACTATAAAGCGAATTAAAAAAAATGTGTGAAATTTTCTCACTCAAATTTAATGCTATAGAAATGAAGCTCAGCAATGCTTCACCCATTTCCTTGGTGGTCTTTACTTAACATGATATATTATCAGCCAGCCTGAAAGTAAAATATTTTACCCCTTTTCTAATGTTGTAATATATAATGTCTTGTCTTGCTGTTAACCAGGATTTAGTTTAGTCAAGTCTTATAACAGGAACAGAACATAGACTTTGGTCAAATAAAGGCTTTCATTTCCTTTACTGTACAGAGCAAACCTGCTTACTGTTATGCACGCACAAACACTGTTTCTATGCCAGTAAAAATAAAAATGCATATCTGGTATTAACTTTTGGAATGATGCAATAAGAAATCCATCCTGGTCCTGATGCAGGAACATCCAGGCTAGAAAGGCTTAACGGACTGTATTTATTTATATTTACTGTATTTAACAAGTAACAAGGCTCATATCTGTCGTTGTGTTTTCCTCAATCAGAAGTCATTGTTGGTTCTATTAAACATTCTGTGTGAATAAACAAGTATAAATGATTTCTCCGTTTAAGTAGCGTAGCCTTTTAGCTATCTAAGGAGCTTGGAAAGAAAAGCGTCTGGACTCGATTCAAGAAACTTAGAGAAGTCCAGACGCTTTTCTTTCCAAGCTCCTTAGACTACCATGACCTGGATGAATGAGAACCTTCACAGACCTTTTAGCTATCATAAATTCATGCTGCCAAATTTTATTCAAACCCACAATTTTTTTGTTGTTTTTGCTTTAGTAAAAGAAAACACACGATCCTGAATCTTACAAAAAAAAAAGGCACACAAGATCTGAATTATTTCCATTAGTTGGGATAATGAAGCCGTCTAATATTTGCATGTTTCACTCAGTGTAAACATCATACAGCCGCGTGAGGAGCTGGAACAAGCTGATGCTGTATACAGTTTATGGTATGGTCAGACAGTTTGCGAAAAGATTGGACAAATGAAGGGGGGAAAGACAGAGAAACTGAAACATCAAGGTAAATGTATACACATTGGCCCCTTTCAGTCCACATTCTTTACTTTCTCCCCCTCCCCTCTCGGTTCTTTCACTGGAGTTACAGGAGCAGTCTGAGCTTATAGCACGTACCATGAAGTTGTTTGTGTTCTGAATCCTAGGAGAAGCCAAACAACTCTCTCGAGGTGGAGGGACAGACGGGTGGGACCACCCTGCAGCTGCCCCCTTCTCTCCTCTCTCTCTCTCTCTCTCTCTCTCTCTCACTCCCACCTCATCCCTTCATTCCCTCTCCTATTCATCCTGCAGCTGCAGTCTTGTGGCCCTCTCTCTCACTCTGTCATAAAAAGTTTCTCCCTCTCTTTCTCTATTTGTCCCTGAGACACAAAGATGGATGGAGAAGCTCCTGGAATGGGGTCCACAATAGACTGTGCCACAAGGTGAGCAGCCTCAGCTGCATACGGCTCAGTGCTGCCTTTTTTAGCTCCTGCGAGGCTCCTTACCCGACTGGAGTATGTGTGTGTTAAGGGGGGGTTGAACGGCACAGTATGGCAACAGATGCTTTTGTTCGGCCAAAAGTCTGAAAGGGGCCTTGGGTGGGGGGCTTAGCAGTGTCAGAGCACAGAGTCATTTTTCTCTCACTCTGCCTCTCTTTCTCTGCGGCTCCCTCTCCCCAGCTGTGCCTGCCGTGGCGGCTGAGCAAGAGGAAATGTGAGGGCAACGGCATGATGGAATACGTAAGTGGGGCGCGCGGTTTTGGCCTGTTTTGTGGGCGACTTCATTAAAGGGTCGTTTATCTGGCCTGTGATCCCATTGTCCTGGGCCTTCTTTATCAGCCCCGGTGTGTCAGAGGGGTGTAATTGGCTGATTGGCCATGGTCTGCACATGCTGAGGTGATTTATAAAGCTGTGAATGGAGCTGACTCCTCTCCGGGCAGCGCTCCCTCTCCCATATAGGAGACACTGCACTGCAGAATAACACTGAATAAATGCAGAAGAAATGTGAAAAGGATGAAACGTCCCCAAAGCTCTTTGTGCGAGTGTGAAATCAGAGGCTTGAATAAAAGGGCGCTGGAATCACTCTTTCCCTTGTCATCTATTTTCCCCACCTTTATACTCTGTCTGACTTTATTGTTGCACCTCTTTAGACGCTCATCTTCTCTGTGGTGCTCACCCGCCTTTTTACCCCCCTAATTTCCTTCAATCATTTGAAATTTGGCATGAGTGAAACTTTTCTTTTACCTTTCCTACAAACTTTTCTCCCGATAAGTGAAGAAACATGGGAGAGACAGGAAAACTGTTTCATTTTAGCTGCATGCTTGCCTTTTTTATTCAGTTCTTTTTTCCTTTTCATATACTTCTCATAACATTTTAATTCTAGGCTGTGGAAAAGGGTGAGTATTTCCTTGCGTAAAATTAACACACAGAAGAAGAAGACATGCAGTTTTTTAGGTATTCAGCTGTGTTCGACTGAAAGTCATTGTCCAGATTTTGTGCTTCCAGGTGGGAGTGCTGGCTTTATGTGTTCCTGTGGTGTGCTGAGGTTGGCTCTTAATGACCTCCTAATTAAAGCAGGCCCTCCTCTCAGTGGGTTGATCATGTAGTGGAGGTCAGAGGTCATTTACAGGGCCGCTGGTGGCCAGAGTTCCTGCTCCATGCTAATTGTTTTCCAATATACACAAACGAGCACACGATCATTCTGATCAACTATAATGATAAATCTGCTTTCTAGTGGAATCAGCAAACGAGACTCTTTTGATATTATTCCCAAGCCTGATTTTTTTTTTATGTATTCCATTTGTATAATTTTTTTTCTGTTGAATTACAATGGCTTCACCAGTGTTTCTTCTTCTGCAGCCGCCAGTCTCTCTCGGGAAGTTTTTGCATTATCCCCCCACAAACCCCGAGTTCATTAAACCAGCCTAAGTGTTTATCTAAAGGCTAGACGAGATGACTTAAATCTCCAACAAGTGTTTGTTGACATGCAGATAAGGTCTTGCTAACATCATTTAAGGGTACATTCACAGGCAGACCCTCACTTATTAATGCTACTTACTTACTTACTGCTTAAATGGTATAGATTGACCTGTTTGCTAAAAAGAAAGTTGATAAAAAAAAAGAGAAAAATAATGCAACTTAAAAAAAAAATTAAAGGCAACCACATACTGAGTTTCATCTTAAACGAGAAACTTAGAAAACAAACATGTTTTTCTTTGGTAACTACTCTCTCTGGAAGTTCTCTGGAACTGGGCAAAATCCTGTTGGAGCCTCCGTCCACAGGCGAGAGAAGTCCAGGCGAGGAGGAGGGGCCTGGCTTGGGTTTAATGTAGCTGATTGTGCTCCCATGAAAAAAGGAACAGTTTCTTCTGTGTTAATTTTCAATTTTGTTGCTGTCTGTGTGCCCACCCTTTGTGTCCAATTCTTCTTCCCTCCCTAACAGCACCAGCACCCCTCTCTTTTTCTTTTCTTTTCACTTCTTCTCTCGTCAGGCCGTCTAGATTATGTTGCTAAGGAGATTTTTTTTTCTTTCTTTTTTGCTTTTTTCACTGTTTCCCATTGATTTGGTGTTAATGCGTTTTGAATGCCCCTTGGTGTGTGCCGAGCACTGGGGGAAGGAGGGGTGCGCCGGGTCTTGCCGAGTGGAGGAATTTAAATCTGAAGCAGTTAGGTGGGGGTCCGTGTGGGTTAAGGCCCAAAGAGAGGCACTCAAGTGAGAGCTGAAGTGGTTTGCAGAGCTAAGGAACTTCTCCGGCAGCCGCTCCCCTTTTCTTCCCCATCTCTTTATTCAGGGTCACTCCTTCATCGGCAGCCCACAGGTGCACTGTCAATCTTCTCTTTTCATATCCAAAACCTAACCCATGAGTAAAACAAACATATTATTTCCTTCAGCAAGAAAAAAAAAACAAAACGTGAAGAAATGTGTCCAGCGGCTTGCACAGCATATTAGGCGCAAAACAATTCAGTTCAAGGTTAGATATAAATCATGGTTTGGGGTCAAGGTTTAGAAGTTTTTCAATGCAGTGAGAAAGCCAAAGAAAACACGCATTTTCATTTCTAAAGTGTAAAGTTTTCATGGATCATATTCTAGTCCCAGCCAAGAATCCCATGGAGTTATGCCTCTGTTGTATGGTTATAGAGCTCATCGTATACATCCAGGGGGAACAGTCAGTGCCTGTGCTTTATGAAGCAGAAAGTAAGGGTGTGAATGTGAGTTATTCGTGTAGCCAATCCAGCCTTCACGCAGTCAGTTTTGCCTGCTGTTGCAGGCATTTGCTTCTTTCTTTCCTACGATCGCACTCTCTATATTATCCAATAATGACATTCAAGTCTGGTGATAGGTTGACTGCATTAAATGTTAAGGCACTAAAAGCAGATGGTTGAGCAACTATGTCTATCTTTGTGTACATCAGAGGACAGGGTATGCTTCTTGTGCCTTTTACCTGGAGCTCAGGTTAATTTCCAGAGTTTTTCCTTAAAAACAACCGAGTGAGCAACATCAACAAACAACCTACTGAGTTTTCAGAGTGAAAAATTAGCGCATGGTTTGTTTTGGAATGCAGTGACAAATGATTTGACTAGTTAATGATGTTTTCTGTGATTAAGTGTGGTCACATCTGCGGCAATAAACATTTTGGCACTGGGTATTGCTTTGTCCCAGTGTGAGTCATCGTCATTCAGTACCGTAATAGTTTATTAAAAACACTCACACCCTTCCAGCTTCTTCCACCTCAGAAATTTCTACCCAGCTTGGGTGGAACTTGAACTTGGATGCAGACTGTTATTCATCTACTGGGACAGTAACAACTGATTTGGGTGCACCATATAGAAAGAAGCATGTGTACCAAGCAGGTTCAGGATGAATAATTTATCTTAAAACATTTTTATATTTACAAGTTATTACTTCTACATAGGTTTTAGTTATGACATGGTTGGAGCCAGTGGTCTGATGGGTAGCCACCATAAACAGTGCAAAAGAGCACTACAAGCAGTTTACTTCAGTTCATGTGCACAGAGGACAAAGCTAGAGTGATATACATGAGCTTTTGAGGAGTGGAGATATGGACATTACCGCATTGTTGCTAACACAACCTCGACTCTTGGAAATAATCTGCACTGACAGCATGCTAACACAAAGCTAGTGAAGAACCCAGAGTGAATGCTGACACCAGACCAGGAGCCAGACCCTGAACTTCAACAGATAACAAAAGTAGTGATGAGGAGACAGGCTTGTAGCATTGTAGCCCTCATTTCTACCCGTTCATGTTTCTACAGCAGAATCACTGTGACAGTTGCTTTCAAGCCTCTTTGGGCTGGTTTTCATCTTTGCTTTGTGTGGTTAGCTTTGTGTTCATACGTAAAAACTAAAAGAAAAGTCGTACGTGTGTCTTCATTAGGATAGGGATTTGTGCTGGTATGTGGGACTGTAGCCTCAGGTTTATATTGCTATCGTCAAACGTTAGAGACAATGAGTTTCAGTGAATTTGCAGAGTAACGCAAAAGTAATGTAATGAGCAGTGTAACAAATTACTTTCTCTGGCAAGTAATTAAGTAACACACTGCATTACTTTTAAGAAAGGTAACAAGTAATGTGTAACATATTGCTTTTTTGTGTAATGACCCCAACACTGCTCGCAGGTACATCATATGCAACCAGATGTAGATGCAATCCCCTCAGTTTCATGTTTCATCTTCTCCTTTCAGTTACACACACGCACACGCACACACACACACACACACACACACACACACGCACATCTATCCATGCCCTCTAGCAATGTGAGAAGTGTCCCCACATAATGACCTTTCAGACCATTTCATTAACATCAGGGTTTAGCATAATTAGGCAATCAGAGATTTGCCTCCAGCACAGGCTGCTGTAGCAGGAAAGTTTTGACACCCAGCTGCTGTGCGTATCCTTTGGTTACACCAGGGGTCTCAAACTCATTCTGCTTTACCCACCCAGTTTGATCTTAAGCGGGGTCGACTGCTATCCCCAGAATATTGTTACTTCCTTTCAGCTCAATAAAGCTTTATAGCATAATTTGGCATTTTGTGCATCATTAACAGTGAAATGAAAGATATTCTATTTAATATCTAACCCAAGCCCAGCTTTGCATAAATGCTTGTAACTCTGTAAACTAAAGCTTTGTTTTGGAATTTGACAGCAAACAACAGTTTAAAATTTGAAAAGTGGTTATTTGTCTCCACGTGTGTATTTGTGTTAGATAAAATTAGAGTTACAGGTGGATGCCTGAGGTTGTCGTCTCTAAGTCAATTAAAACTGTTCTACACCAGGGGCAGTGTTGACCTCTGACCTTTGACCCTGGTTTAACTAACTATCACCAGTGTACTACAAGGAGACAAACACTCCCAGCTGCTGAGGATCTCAATAGTCTTTAACTGAAGGGGAGGAGAGGCCATTCAGTAGCAGCAGCTAAAGAAAGCCCCAAAGTCTTGTACTCCACTTGTAGGAAGTCACTTGAGACTGTTGTCTCAACAGATACAATGAAAGGTGCATAATATGTGCAAATTGGGAATGGTGCTTTGATTTACCCAATAATCTGAATTAATAAGGCACCTAATTCATTGTATTTTTGACCCCCTTAAAAAGAGATGGATCACTTCATGAGGTTTGCCAGATATAATAAATTTATATATAAATTCAGAATATTCCTACCAAAATATTCCGTTTTGATGCGCTCGCTTCTGTGTTTATTTTTAGTCTTTGCTGGGAACCTCTCTTGGCTGGCGATAACCAGTTCAGTCATGCATGGCCTGTCACGCTGACATAAATCATATAATGTGTATACAGACAGAACAAAGAGACAAATAAACTGACACGTTTCTGATGTGATCTTTTATTTAAGTACTGATGCTGGTGTTCTTGGGAGATGAAACAGATGAAAATAAAGATTACCGTGCAGCTTCACTGTCAATTGTGGTCTGCCCTGTTTGTTTAGTTGGTCTTCTCTTTGATTGGATAATGATAGACTAAAGACGTAATGAGACATACACGGGAACAAAGAACGAATTTCACACACCACGAATTATCTCTTTATGCTTTGTGCTTGCTGATGCGCTGTAAGCCTTTCTCTGAACAAGTACCGGTTTATTAAAATATAAATAAAAAAGAAACTTAGTTCCAACCAGCTGTGTATACTTTTTGGTCTTCCTAGCTCTGATGCAGCAAAAATAATTTTGTTTGCTTTTGTTTTAAATTTTAAATTTTAAAGACATTTTTAATTTATAGGAGACACAAAGACCTACAGTGTCTTTCTTTTTGTTTAACTCTTGTAGCTTGTAGGAGTTACCTTATTACTGGCTACTGGATGGTTGCAAGCGTTCTCTTCAAGTGGTATTGATGGTGATGGAGGTTTGTTTATCTTTAAGTCCTGTGGGAAACATGACAAATATTTCACCAATGCGGACACCACTTGCTCAGAAACAGTTCCTCACACAGGCCAAATACACAGGCTCAATCATTTTTACTGACTTACACTGACAACAAATGCATACACTTGCATCTGAAGCCACCTGTTTTTATCCTCTACATAACTCACATACAAGAAAAAATGCGCACACATGCATGCTCATACTGGATACACACTCATGCAGTGCAACAGTAGCAACAGCAGCTGCAGTGGGGTGCCATCACTGGTCATGTCTTCATACGTTTGATCCTTTTGACAGCGAGCTTTACTGCTGGAGGAGAAAAAAACAGCAAAACTGAGCTAATGTGTGTCTTTGTCCGCCATGGGAGGGGAGAGCCTTTCTTCTCCCCAAGTACAAATCGCAAGACTTTGGCTGCATTCTCCCAGGACAGAGGGAGGCAATGGCAGAGTGAAAGATCCCAATCAGACATTGATCTGAACCAAACTAATCCCCCATTTGTGCCAATGTGACCTTAAAAAATCGGCTTAGAGCAGCTCGGTTAAACTGGACACGGTTTTCTATTTAAGCGGTTCCAGCACAGCCCACCCTAATTTTGCCACCCACAGACATTAGTAGAAGAGAATTAAGACACATACATTCATAACACTTTTCATTACATCGAGGGTGGGGCTGTGGGTGGTGTATCTGCCGCCCTCACACAGCGAAAACAGCTCTACGAGACGGATAAGCCTGTGGGCCCGATGAGAGGAGGTTGGATGATAGCTTGATTTTTATTCTCTAACGGTTTTCAGTGTTTGTTTTTTTTCATTCCTTTGAACCTATGTGCTGCAGAGTTCATAACAGTGTATTTATTTTTGTGAAATATACACATAGAAATATACTTTAGTCTTGATGATCTGAATTGGATAATGAAGAGGTAAAGACTTAATAAAATGTCCAACTTTACAGCATTAAAAAGCCTGGTGCAACAAACTATTTCATCAGTTGGCATACTAGAAGTTCGAGTGCGTCCATGTTGATTGACAGGTGTCTGCTAGGTCTTACCTCCTCAACCTGGAGTGACTGAACTGGACCTCTTGATAATGTTTGGGCTGTCTGTCCCAAGGTGGTGGACATCCCCATGCCTAGCCATGCCATAAAAGAAAGAAAGCTCATCATTACATGTTTTCTCCATCATGGGACCCTTAGGAGTCCTGTAAGTACTGTATGAGCTAGGATTGGCCATTGAATTTTTTTCCAGTTGACGACTGTTAGTGTAAAAGCCACACACTTGCTTTTTAATTGAGTTCTTTTAAAAACACAAAGCCAGCAAGACACAAAAAACTGTACCAGACAAACATGCAAAACCTGTAACTGTAACTGACATCCAAAGTTACCGTATTTGGACGAGAGGGTGCCGTGCTAAGTTATCAGCTAACACTGGCAAACTTGGTTAGCAAGCGGCGTCATAAAATGTATGAGTGCAATACACACATAACACGCGCACACACACACACACACACACACACACGCACACACTTGACTTTAACTCAACAACATTTTTAGTGGAATTACCATACAAAACCAAAGGCTTTCTGTGTGGTATGCACTATCCAAGAAGTCTGTGCTTTGATTTGTTGAGTTAAAGTCAAGTGTGTGCGTGTGTGTGTGTGTGTGTGTGTGTGTGCGTGCGCGTGTTATGTGTGTATTGCACTCATACATTTTATGACGCCGCTTGCTAACCAAGTTTGCCAGTGTTAGCCGATAACTTAGCACGG
>VVHJ01052329.1:0-21697 GCA_015107715.1 Tylochromis polylepis
TGTGGCAAGATCTGAAAACTGCTGTTCACAAACGCTGTCCATCTAATCTGACTGAGCTGGAGCTGTTTTGCAAAGAAGAATGGGCAAGAATTTCAGTCTCTAGATGTGCAAAGCTGGTAGAGACATACCCTAAAAGACTGGCAGCTGTAATTGCAGCAAAAGGTGGTTCTACAAAGTATTGACTCAGGGGGCTGAATAATTATGCACACCCCACTTTGCAGTTATTTATTTGTAAAAAATGTTTGGAATCATGTATGATTTTCGTTCCACTTCTCACGTGTACACCACTTTGTATTGGTCTTTCACGTGGAATTCCAATAAAATTGATTCATGTTTGTGGCTGTAATGTGACAAAATGTGGAAAAGTTCAAGGGGGCTGAATACTTTTGCAAGCCACTGTAAGTCAGGGTAGCAAACAAAATAGTCAATCACATGACAATAACTCTAGGGGTTTAGCTATGTAGGCATGGCCAAGTGACCTTGGTCTTAGTATTTCAGCAACTGATGGTCTACTGGGATTTTCCCACATAACCATCTCTAGGTTTTACAAAGAATAGTCTGAAAAAGAGAAAATGTTCATTGAGCAGAAGTTCTCTGGGAGAAAATGTTGACGTCAAAAGTCAGATCAGTATGGCCAGACTGCTTTGAGCCGACTGAAAGGCAACAGTGACACAAATAACCACTCTTACAACCAAAGTATGCAGAAGAGCATCTCTGAATGTACACCACGTCAAAACTTGAAGCAGATAGGGTGTAGCAGAACATCGTAGTGGGTGACACTCCTGTCAGTTAAGAACAGCAAAATTGGTCTACAATAAGCCCAAGTTCCCCAAAACTGGACTACAGAAGATTGGAAAAATGTTGCCCAGTCTGATAAGTCTCGACTTCTGCTGTGATATTAGAGTGATAGGGTCAGAGTTTGGCCTAAACAACATGTAAGCATGGATCCCGCCTGCCTAGTATCAATGGTTCAGCCACCACTAGCTGCCCCTTAGTATCAACTGAACATTGTTTAACCACTATAGTCTGAGTATTGTTTTTACATGTTCATCCATTTATAACTACAGTGTATCCATCTTCTGAGAGCAGTATAACACACCATATTCCAAAGGTGAAATCATCTCAAATGGCTTTCTTGAACATGAAAATGAGTTCACTGTACTCAGTACACGTCCACAGTCACTAGATCTCAATCTAATAGAGCACCTTTAAGATGTGGCAGAACGGGAGATTCACAACCTGGATGTGTAGCCGACGAAACTGCAGCAACTGTGTGATGCTGTCATGTCAAAGTGGACCAAAGTCTCACAGGAATGTTTCCAGCACTTTGTTGAATCAATGTCATGAAGAACTGAGGCCGGTCTGAAAGCAAAAGGGGGTCCACTCTGATACTAGCAAGGTGTACCTAATAAAGTGCCTGGTGAGTGTATTTATAGTATAGTGGGTGTTGACATAGAGTGACAGATTTGCCACCATGTACAGTCAGCAGATAAGACAAGTATGGATACATGGCAGATTAAATGTCACAGATTATGCATATATGACTTTAATTAAATTTGTTTTAAACTCATTTACAACTAATTTAAATGTTTTATTTGATTCTTCCACCCTTTTATTTTTTACTAGTCTTTTTTTTAATCTTTATTACAATTATTTTTAATGTTTTTATCCTATTTTTTAAACGTTTATATTTGTACATCCTATTTTAACTTGATATGTTACTTTTGGATTTCTCAGAGCAGCACCTTGAATCTGCCTTTCTGCACAAAAGATGCTTTACAACCAAAACTACTTTGCCTTCTTTTGCCTCGTCTTACCTCAGTGTGATATACAATGAAACAAAAAGGTTCTTGGAAAAGGGATTTTAGTGCATTTCTAAGAAATGGAGGTTCATGGGCTTTTGTTACATATTTCCACACATAATTGTTCCACATAAATCATGCAGACACACACAGGCACGCGTATACACACACGGCTCATCCTGCATCCTGCTGTTGAAAGCTGGCATATTAACAGCTGCTGAGAACCAATATCACTAATGACTGACCCCATAATATACTACAGCAGCACACACTAGACCTGGCTTCCAGTAGGTGCAGCATGTGTTTCATGTATTAACACATGTATTGTATGGTATTGGTGTCTGTAGCTGTGTCAGATGTGGGTCATTGTGTGTTTGGATTCCGTGTCTGATGATATTAATTTTAATCATCATCTGTCTGTCCACACAACAGCTGCCACAGCATAGAACAGAGAAAGAATAGAACTGGCTGATGTTTTAAACTCATAGAAACATGAATTAAAATTAAGGGCAACCTGTCTTTAGGATGCACATTTTGCAGCCACATGCATTTCAAGTGTTTTCGCAAATCAATGAAAACAGAGAATCAGGGCAGACCATGCTTCCAGTAACTGCCCATTCCTAATGACTGCTAAAGTGCTTCTTAAGTGGGTTTCAAGGACGATGCTCTTATTGAGAATGGCTGATGTTTAGAGTGGATATAGTATAATTAAGCAGTGAAAATCACACAGGAGAACAAAGCATGAGTTGATGGGGAGTTTGGAGTGAAGTAAATGTCAATGCAGGTGGTATATCTTCGTGATTACGGTGGAAATCTCAGTCATGAACATCGCATAAATGGCTGCATTATGAAAAGCTTAATTGTTCATTAATATTAAGGGGAAAATATGCTTTTGTGGGATGCTTTTTTCTGCTCAGTGACATGGAGTACAAATAGACCTTTTTGCAATGTTAACAGCTATTTAAATATGTAAAAACTGATTTTTCAAATACTTTAAGGCAGTGCATATAACACTGACTTTATCTGCACCATGATTAACAGACAGATTGATGCTTATTTCTCTTTGCACCTCAAACTACATTGAACCATACATACAGTGCTTTAGTCTGTGTTTACCCATCATACACATGCTGATGGATGCATTTCAGACAACATGAAGTTTCCTTTCTTACTCCAGAACACTTTAACATGCAGTTGAGAGAGACTAGGGAATCGAGCCATTGACCTTCAGGTTGGCAGACAACCAACCATATCTCCTGAGCCACAGCGCCCTTACCTTGCAAGCTGATAGATCAAACTTGTTAGCAAATGGCTGCCAACATGTTATGGCATTCGACACTTGCCAACAGCTGAATAGTAGATAATTAGATAATAATTAGAAACATCCTGTCTCAGAGTGATGCTGAAAAGCTAGTTCATGCAGTTATTACTTTTAGGTTGGACTATTGTAATTCATTATTATCAGGTCATGCTAAAAACCCTCTAAAGAGCCTTCAGTTGATCAAGAAAACTGCACCGAGGTCTGGAAAGAGAGGCCATATTTCTCCCATATTGGCTTCTCTTCACTGGCTTTTTTGTTAAATCCAGAAGTGAATTTAAAATCCTTCTCCTAACAAACAAAATCTCAAATGATCAGGCCCGCTCATATCTTCAACACCTCATAGTACTTTGTTATCCTAACACTTTGCACAGAGCACTTCGCTCTCAGACTGTTGGCGTGCATGTCGTTCCTAGAGTTTTTTAAAAGTAGAATGGGAGCTTTCGGTTTTCAGGGCCCGCTACGATAGAACCAACTCCCAGTTTGGATTTGTGAGACAGACACCCTCTGCACTTTTAATATTAGGCTCAAAACTTCCTTTTTTGATAATAGGACTGGACTAGGTGACCATGAACCATCCCTTAGTTATGCTTCAATAGGATTAAGCTGCTGGGGGGACTTACCATGATGCAAAGTGATTCTTCTTCACTTATCACTTTTCACTGTGTGTATGTTTTTACCCCTTGGTAACCACTGATCACCTGAGAAAAACATTTTTGTGATCAAGGTTATTATAGTTAACTAAAACTAAACTAAAAACTAAACCTATGTGAAAATTCATTTTTGTTAACTAAAATAAAAATTAAAACTAGACTAACTAATATTATTTTGCAAACTTGGACTACTAAAATAAGATAAAATAAAGAGGGAAGATCCTTAGCTTTCATGTTTTTTTAGTTTGGTAAAAAATGTAACAACTTGCCTGATGTGGCATTGATCACTGTATTTATTGAGACTCTACTTATTGATGTCTACAAGACTGTGAATCAGCTGCTTTCATTTTTGTACTAATGCTGCAACTGATTTTCCCATGCTTCAGATGTATGCCCCATATACAAGACATAGAATAGTTTTAAAAGGCTAAAACTGAACACCGAAGTTAAGAGAAACAAAAGTAAAACTTTACGTCACACAATAAAAACTGGACTGAAATACAAAAATCCACTCTGGAAACAAACTAAAACTAAACTGAATTAAAAGCAAAAATGAAATAAAAATAAAAACTAATTAGAAAATACCAAACTATATTAACTTTTCGCGACTGGTTTGCACAGGGCTGTGGGAGGATGTTGACTGTTGCTAGGTGAAACTGGTCACAATGGGTAATATAGTGTTGCACTGAAAACTTCATTGCAAAAGGCACAACTTTTGCTTTGAAGGCAAACAATCTCTGTTTAATAACCACCACTTAGCAAGTAGTTGATGAGTGTTTGCAGACATGTTTTGCCACTGCTTGGTGGTCATTTAGCAAGTGTTTGCAGTCAGCATCTTCCATAGAAACTACAAGCAATCTTTTAGCGACCAAAGCATTCACAAGGGTTTTGCACTTGCTAACTGGTTGAAAAATACTAGCCACTATTCCCTAGTGACCAGAGGTTGCCAAAGAGTCACTGACCAGATTGTAGACCTTGTGGCTGAGGCCTTAAGCACTTTTCATATTTAAATTCCTTAGAATATAAAAGTAGTTCCCCCCCAACTAAACAGAAAAAGACCCGCAGATGTGGGTGAGACTAAAAGTCATGACCACACTAATTAATAAAAGGCTGCGTGCGTTAAATTCCCACAATATTTATGTTTGAACAGTGCATCTGGAGTGTTAAAACTAAAATAAAAGCTGTCTTATTCCAACAGCATAAATTTGTGCTTACTAACTGTGTTTTCTGTAACTTCATGAGTTTATGGCTCTGCCTCATAAACTACTTCTGGTTTGTGCGATATGACTTTAACGGTCCCTTTGTTTGCCTCTGTATCTGCAGTTTGTTTAGGTGCTAAATTGATTAATACTGCATGTTTCTCAATCTTCTCATGCTTTGTCTAGTTTCTTTATCTTATAAATGTGGCATGTCTTGCCAAAGTGTTAAAGCTCTGCTCCCACACCTGTCATTTATAAGCATATAACTTGCAGTCAAATATACACAGTACACACTTGCTTTAGTGTGTTGTGATACTGGTTGATACTGATTAATGATCAACAAAGGGAACTGTATTCTCTACATCTGCCTTGTGCTAACATAGTGCAGAGCAGCTACCTGACCGCTGCTCCCACAAAGGTCAAATGTCTTGTTAATAATTTTACTTCTTCACTGCATACAACTCTGAATACTGTAGCTCCTCTGAAAGGGAAAGCCCCAAATCAGAAGTACTTGGTATAATTCTCAAACACGAAGATTAAAACAGATAACTCATAAGCTGGAGAGTAAATGGCATCTCGCTAATTTAGAAGATCATCCTTTAGCCTGGAAAAAATGTTTGCTGCTTTACAAAAAAAAAGGCCCTCTGTAAAACTAGAACATCTTACTATAGAAGAAAATAAGAACAAACCTAGGTTTCTCTTCAGCACTGTAGCCAGGCTAACACAAAGAGAGAGTGCTCTCGAGCCAACCATTCCTTTAATGTTAACTAGTAATGACTACATGAATTTCTTCAAAAGTAAAATTTTAACCATTAGACATTATCTACAGCTACTTTCAATACCACTGATATTTATTTAGACTCTTTTTCTCCAAATGATCTTTCTGAGTTAACTTCAGTAGTTACTTCCTCCAACCCATCACTGTATCTTTTAGATCCCATTCCTACAAGACTGCCCAAAGAGGTCCTACCATTAATTAATGTTTCAATTTTAAATATGGTCAGCCTATCTCTATTATGTGCTATCTATGTGCCACAGGCCTTCAAGCTGGCACTTTCTCCCCTCATCCCAACCAGTCGCAGCAGATGGCTGCCCCTCCCTGAGCCTGGTCACTGCTGAAGGTTTCATCCTGTTGAAAAGGAGTTTTTCCTTCCCACTGTCACCAAAGTGCTTGCTCATAAGGGGGTCTTTTACAAAGCTTCATATCGTAAGGTAAACCTTACGATATGAAGCACCTCGAGGCGACTGTTGTTGTTATTTGACGTTACATAAATAAAATTGAATTGAAAAATACATTTAACCTAATCTAAGCATTAGAAACAGTGGACAGCCACCATGCTGGAAGCCAGGGAATAGCTGTAAACCTCTACCTTGGTCGAGGGCACAGTGACTGAGAATTAACCATACAATAAAACTAGCAGCATGTTAATGCTTCTGACCACTATTCTGATTCTGAGTATCATCCTAGTTTAAAAGAATAGTTAACTAAATGCCAACATTTTAAAGTAAGATGAGACAATCAAGGATGTTGCGATCTTGGATGATTATTTCATCCCTGAGGTTCCAACTGTTTGAAGGGGTTTTGACAGTAAATGTCAGCATAAAAACCCCCAAAACAAAACAAAACAAAAAAATCATAATTTAGCCAAATGAAAAAATATATCAGGATTAAAATATGTTAGATATGTAATCACAACCTGAATGTTCAGTGTTCACCACAGAGGAATTTTTTTTGTTGATTCCGTTTGTGGCATTTCTGTAATGAGGAATCCTCCACATCTGCTGACCTCATGCTCAAAGAGATTAAATATGACCCAGGCTTATTAGGATGCTTAATTATCTTAATGGTCTCAGTATTTTATGGGCAGCGATGCAACACTGTCATTTTTAAATTTATGTTTGTTTAACCTTGTAGGTTAGTGGGGTATGAATTTATAATTGCTGGGACAGGAGCAGAGCTAAGATTGAGACATACAGAAGAGGGAGGGGAGAAAGAGGGGCTTTGGATGAAATCTGAGGTGTATACAGTAGAGAGTACAGTAAAGGAAGCAGATAAATTATCAAAGACGACAAAGAGACAGAAAAAACTAGCATGGTTTGTTAATCTAAAGAAGACAGCAGGTGCAGGAACTTGAAAGTGTTTTGACTAGCCTATTTTTAAAGGATATGGCTGGGATGAAAAGATCAATTTGGGGGATTTTGGAACTCACTGCAGTTGCTGGCAGCTGCACAGTGGAGTGGGTTACAGCCAAAGAAGGTGTGAGCTTCAGGGAGGAGGAGAGGAAGAGGGGGAAAATTGCTGGAGCTGGTGGAGATGTGGACTGGTGAGCTCAGATAAAGCAGAGTCTTGCCAAGGATGGATTTGCAGATGAGTTGGTCTGATGAATGAGCGAGTACAGCACTGATAGACTTGTAGCACTGCCCATAACTCGTTAATATTTATGACAGTGCCAGCTGACCAAAGTGGTTTTATTATAATGTGCAGGCCAAGTTGAGTGCTCAGAAACCCACCTAGCATGCTGCACTACATCCTTCAATTTAATATATTTTCTCCAAACTAGCAGGTTTTCCATAATTATGTGAAATATGTAGTGTAAAACTGGAATGGTAATGAGTATATACTCTTCGTTTCTGGCAACGTTATTTCTCTTCCTCTTTGTTAAGCACTTCCCAATCTTAATCATTAGGAAACTTGGCACTGGAGTGGAGTGATAAATTGACATAACAAAAGCATTAAAAACCACAAGCAGCTGCAAAAAAAAAACCCAAAACAGGAATATAAAGAAGTTGGTCCACAATCACTTATACACAAAAAAGGAAAAACATATGCACATTTAAAATTAGGTCAAACAAACATATCCCAGGAATTTTAGACGGTGAAACTTCTCCAGGATTTTAGCACTTCAGTGCAATACCTATGAAACTTTAATTTGAAAACCGGCATTGCTGACTCCTGACCTTCACAATGCAAAGTGATGTACTGAACATGTGAACTTGAAGTCCAGTTTGATGTATCTGACATTTTTCTGGCAATGATTAAAGTGAAATTTTGGTCAAGTGCAGTTTGCCTAAAATACAGTTCTGAGAATGCGAGCCTGGGCTGAAAAAGATGACCGCATTAGCCCCGTCCTGAACCTTGTTGCATTTGCTCCAATTTCAAGGCACTCCAGCTGACATATTACACAGAATTGCACCATCTGAAGCCTTCCTGAGCCAACAATGCAGAGCTCCTGATTATTCACAGAATTAACAATGAAATTCTCTTATGGAAAATATGTTTTTTGGAATAGTTTCCCAGCTCTTGAATAGGCACAGTGCTTTTGTTTGTTAACTTGAGATGACAGAATTTAATGCAATCCCTAGGCTGCACACAATATCTGGTCTTATAAGTACATCTCAAAAAACCCCTAAACTTTCATATAGCCTATATTTATTATATCAAAGTGAAATATTTCAAGCCTTGGTTTTGTTTGTTTTTTTATCTTGATGATTTCGGCTTACACCTTAGTTTTTTTCATGTTGAGTTTCAGTAAAGTACTGTTCAGACAGTATAAATACCATGTAACTCCTGCTTTAGTTCAGTACACACAACCACAATCATAGGGAAGACTGCTGTCCTTAAGGTTTTTCAGATGACCATCATCAACACCCTCCATTGCAGGGTGATCATTGCAATGACCACAGAAGGTCATTGCTGAAAATACTGGCTGTTCACAGAGTGCTGGAAGGGAAAAGTGTGGAAGGAAAAGGTGCACAAGCATCATGAATGACCACCACCATGAGAGGATTGTCAATAAAAGTTGATTCAAGCATTACAGTGAGTGGACCGAGGCTGGAGTCAGAGCCACCATTCACAATTATCTACAGGATAGAGGCTACAGACATCACATTCTTAATATCAAACAACTCCTGAACAATTAGACATCAAACATGCATTACCTAGGCAAAGGAGGCAAAGAACTGGAGTATTGTTCTGTGTTCCAAAGTTCAAAGTAAATCTTGTTTTCCTCTTGGAAGTCTAGATCTTGGATCCTGGAAGAAAAGTTAGGAGGCACAGAATCAAAGGTGTTTGAATTCCAATGTGAAGTTTCTGTGGTCTGTGATGATGTGGGGGGCCGTGTCATCTGCTGATGTTCATGGGGTTTGTACACTGTATTTTATCTAAAGCCAACAAAGCCAACTACCAGGAGATTTTAGAGCACTACATGCCTCTGTGTGAAAAACATCACGGAGACGCTGATTTCCTTTCCAGCAGGCCTCAGCATGTATCCACAGTGCCACAAGATGATCACCTCCACGCCACACCACACTGACGCATGAATTTGTGGTAAAGGAGCCCTAACCCAGTAGTGAGTGGACGAAGACTTTTAAAAGGTTGGACATTTCTGTATCATAAATCCTTGTTTAATTGATATTTTAATAATTTGAGACAGTAGATTTCTGATTTTCATAAGGTACAAGCCATAATCATCAAGATTAAGACCTCAAATACTTTGAGAGCACAAACCTCCACCAAGGCAGCTCACTACCTGGGCAGTATTTACTTTTAAGAGAATAGTATACATGCTATATGCCATTTCCTGTTTTCTTTAAGCATTACAAGAGCACACTTAGCTGTAATCAAACATGACATAAAATAAATGTACCTTTTTGCGTGAATCCAGACTAAGCTTATACAACTGATAAATTATATATGTCACTAATGGCTTTCTGATTTCATATTCGAGGATGTGTTATGCTGCAAAATTTTTAAAAAAAAACCCCAATTCCGATGGCTCTCTGATAGTAAGTCATAATGGAGAAGAAAGTAAGTGTTTGAAGCTTGTCTAATGTTTTGCACACAGCACAATTATCTACTGGATTTAAATAAAACGGTTTTTAAAAATATTGGTCAAAAACTTTTAGTACAACAATTTATAAAATATTACTCTGAAAGCAGTTCTGGCAACACTCAGACACACAGTATAACATATACATACACACATGCATAAATTCCCATACGTGCACCCACACTGCCTTGCCGTATGAGCAGAGCGAAGCTGATAAATATATGTATGTGTAAGCTGGCCTATAATGGCACTCCCACATACATATACACAGTGTCTCAGTCAGCCAGATGTTAAAGGGATTAGCAAAATTGGCAGCCAGCACAGAGCTCCTTATCCACTGGCGCTAATTCACTTTACTACACTACCTCTGTCGCTTTCTCACCGACAATCTCGCCTCCATCTTCACCTTTTGATCTCTGTGTCGTTCTCTGTTTCTGTCCCTCTCTTTTTCTATTCTCCCTCCTCTCCTATCTTTTTCCACCTCTATCTCCCTTTATTCTCACCCCTTTGCTCACTTCCTCTCTTCATCTGCTTTCCGCTGCAGCAGGAGTGCTCGACTTTCTTTGTTAGGCAGGTGAAGATGTCTTGGAAAGCTCTCTATGCCTCTGGCAATAAAAACCCTGTGCTGATAAAGGTGTAGCCTACGTTACTCCTGAAACTCCTTTAGCATCTGTGAAAATTGATAAAAGGCACGCCAGAGTTACTCTAACATTTTGAACACATTTTAAGTTATTTTGCCTGTGCAGGAAAAAAAAACTACAGCTATACACTGCACAACCCTCTTCCTAAAAAGTTGGGATGCTGTCTAAATTCTAAACATAATGATTTAAAAACTGAATGTAATGATTTGCATTCTGTTTTGAAAACCTGTATTTTATTCAAAGAGAACATAGAAAGCATAGCAAATGTTTATGTTTACCATTTTCTGAAAACTATTTGCTCACTTTGAATTTGATGGCAGCAACACATCCCAAAAAAGTTGGGACATGGCCATGTTTACCACTGCATAGCATCACCTCTTTTAACAGCAGTCCATAAACATCTGGAAAGTGATGAAACCAGCAGCTGGATGTTTCTTTAAATAAATGTTTCCCCGTTCCTGTCTGATATAGGATTCTAGCTGTTTAACAGTTATGGAGCTTTCATATTTTTATTACATGACGCACAATTTTTTTCATTTGCTTAAAGATCTGGGCTGCAGTTAGACCAGTTCACCACCTGGACTCTTCTACTATGAAGTCTTGGTGTTGTAGTGCAGTTTGCTCTTTAGCGTTGTCTTGCTGAAATATGCAGAACCTTCTGGATGGGCACATATGTTACCTTAAAAACTGTTCATAGCATTCAGCAGCGATGCACAAGTTGCCAGTTCCATAGACACTAATGAAGCCCCATACCATCAGAGATGCAGGTTTTTGAACTGAGCGCTGACAACAACCGAGATGGTCTCTTTGCTCTTTCGTCTGGAGGATGTGGCATCCATCTTTTCCAAAAGGAATTTTGAATTTCGATTCGTCTGACCACAGGACACTTGTCCACTTTAAATTAGCTTCGGCCCAGAGAAGACATATCATGTTCACATATGGCTTCTTCTTTGCATTGTAGAGCTTTAACCTGCATTTGTGGATGGCACGGTGAACTATGTTCACAGACAGTGATTTCTGGAAGTGTTCCATGCAGTCCATGCAATGATTTACATAAATGAATCAAACCTGTTTTTAATGTATTGCCGCCTGACTATTGAGGACATCCTATAGTGATTTTCAGTCTTGTCCCTAGCGCACAGAGATTTCTCCAGATTCTTGGAATATTTTGATGATAAGATGTGCAAAGTCTTCACAATCTTACGTTGAAGATCATTATCCTGAAATTGTTCTGCAATTTTTATTTTTTTTGCACATTACTGAATCTCTGCCTGTTTTTACTTGTGAAAATCTCTGCTTCTCTAAGATGCTGTTTTTACACTCAGTTATGTTACTGACCTGCCAATTATAATAATTACTTGCAAAATGTTTCTCCAGCTTTTTCGTTCCAGTACCACTTATTTCTCAAACCTTTTCCCAAGTTTTTTTTGAGATATGCTGTTGCGATCAAATTTAAAAATGTGTTTCATGATATAATAAAATCTCTCAGTTTAAGCATTTGATATGTTTTCTTTGTTGTATTGCAAATTAAATAGGGATTTATGAGATTTGCAAATCACTGCATTCTGTTTTTATTTACGTATTACACGGCGTCCCAACTTTTTAGAATCGTTATTGTACTTCCTGGTAAAGTTAGATAGTGCTGCTTGGACACTGACTGCAACTGAGCATCTTTAAAGACGCCAAAGCCCTGGTCACCTCACAATGGCGAAGAAAACTGTACCATTTACATCTTTGTGAGTAACATAGACCAGCTGGTAAAATAATATAACTAACAAGCTAAGCACTGACATGCTGTGGCAGGATGTGGTTTGTGGCTCAGCTGCAGGGGAAGAGTAGCAGTGGGTTCAGGGTGTGGCATCAGGGTAGGCTGTCACAGCTGGTAGTCATCATCTAATCATGCGTCCCCTATTTCAGTAGGATGTTGGGACCGGGACAAGAGAGGAGAGACGGCGGAGACAGAGCATGGAGCTGAGGGCTGATTTGAGTGAGCGCCGGAAAGCGATTTGGCTGCAAGCGCGCTGAAGACACAAACACTGTAAATAAACAGGCACTGAAGCTGCTACCATTGTGCGTGAGGTCCTCCTTTACACATACTAGTAGTGCATGCCTTTTATACGGTCACTGGTGAAATTATGCAGCTATGGTTTCAAGGAAATAACCAAGACATAGCACACCCTGCTATTGCACCATGCTTCCAGTCTTTATCTTGTTTTCCCAACTGTATTGCAGCTTTAGACCTTTCTAGACATTAGGCTACCCAACAGAGGCACATGTGAGAACACAAATATTAGGCAATTATAGGGCCTTTAACCTGTGAGCTTTCGAGTACAAAGTCTGTGTTATATACCAATGTGAGAACAGCACAGGTAATAGTTTGGTGAATTCACAGCTTGTGGATGGTGGTCCTGTGTCCTGCCTCCTGAATACTCTAGTTGGAACGCTATCTTGCCTAAACTTATTAAGAGCACTGAGAACTCATCTGACTCAATATTCTGCTATATGCTACATGTGACAAAGGACAACATGTGACAATGTCTTGACCTGATTCTCCTGACATTTTCAGGAGTTCATGTGTGAAAACAGCTTAAAAGTTAACAGATTGCTGGCAGTAGCATCGTGTTTACCACAGAGACAGAAGATGGATAACAGTCTTCTTGAATAAATACAATTTTCTGGAAAATATATATATTTTTTTAAGTCTTTTAAATACCATTGTCATCAGGCCTTAATGCACATCGTTTACATGCCTGCCTTCACAGGGGTTTAAACCTTGGTCACCCAGCTGAAGGACCGTAGCTGTGATTGCCAAATGTAACACAGTGGACACCTTCATTCAGAGCAGCTCAATATGGTGAGTGCATACTTCTACCACATAATTAGCTCCAGTGGGATTGACCGAAACAACCTTCCAGCCTGACCCCAGATGACATGGCACAACCCAACCCACGCTCAGGCTAAATCACAGCCAATAAGATCTATACTCTGCTTGTGAAATTACTGGGTGGCAAAGCATGAGCAACTATAGTATAGCAATGGATATCTAGAAGTAATTTTTCAAAAATGATACACAGAGATCTCTGGAAATTCAGATACATGCTATTAATGCAATCACCAAACCAAAAAGGTATGGCAAAGAACCAGCATATGAATAGTATCATTTATCATTGCACAGTACAGGTCCAGGTGTATTAAATACAATTTTGGAGGGCGACTGCAGCAACGACCGATAACAAGATATTAAATCTCCTTTGTGATAAATCAATAGATTCTGAGGTCAGCGGGCTATCATTGCAGGGGGTACAGTGGTTCATTTTACACAGTTTCCAGATTTTTTTTCCCCATGTAGTTTAATGCTGTTTTCAGCAAAAATTAAAAGAGCCCCTCTGCACATTATATGTTTTGGACAAGTATAAGCACCTCACACTCTCATCCACTCTTCTCCACACATTTGGACACAACATGCAATGATCAGGCAGCATCCACACATGTCAACACAGTCACAACAGTATGCAAATACCGCCTGAAAATTGTCAATCACTAAATTCTGAAACAATTGGATGCTTGGTAAATATTTCTCAGATGTCTAATGCTAACAAGATTACGAAACATTTTTTCAGCCTCTTTTCTTCCCATTAGAAGCGGTGGATTCAGTGTGAGTACTCTCCCTGAATGAGCAGACTGGTATATTGTTCAAATTTGACATCAGTGAGATGTGAGCTAATTTATTTTCTCCTGTTCTGAATGGACTGGCTCTGCTGTTGGACACTAAAATGTCAAATTACTGGTTGAAAAGCTTGAGGAAGTCTGGCTTGAGAGCTTCTATCAAAGTAAACAGTGTTGGAAACCTTATCTCTTAGTCAGTGAGGCTATAGAATATTTATAAAACAGTTTTACCGAAAATACAAAGGAGGTCTTAGGTGTAATCGCCTGTCTGAATCTGCCTTTTTTCACAGGCTGTTTTATAACGATGTGTTGGTGCGGGCTGGATTTCCAGCAGGCTGACATGTCGTGTTCCTGCCAGATCACCATATGAAACTGACCTCCTCTGTCTAGACACACATGTGTCTTATGATATTTATATGGATGTGGCAGGTGTTGGCTTAAAGACTTTGTCAAACTGTCAACTGAGTATGTGTGTGTCTCAAAGTAGAATAAGGTTGTAACATGACACTCATACACCCAGAGCCATTTTTTATTATGTAGTTGCATCTGTTCAACTGCCATTTAACACAAATTTCTAATCAGCCAATCATGGCCGGAGGAATGGAAGTCTTTTTGCAACCATGGTGAATAGAAATTTGGTGGTCTTGGGATAGAATTAAGGTTGTCAGTCACTTCCACATTGGTTTCATTTTTCCAACCTAGAAGCTAAGCCTGTGTTTTGTACTGTCTATGGCAGCAGTTCCACCCATTTAGGCATGTAGACATGGTCAAGATGACCTGCTGAAGTACAAACTGAGTATCAAAATGAGGAAGAATGGTGATTTAAGTGACTTTGTTTGTGCTCAGATTTACTGGGATTTTCTTACAGAATCATGTCGAGCAAAAAGTTCAGCATTTTTATTATAATCCCCATACCGATTTTCCTAAATCTTGTCACTGGTGTATGCTGTCAATACATTAATAATAATGAAAACTAATCATTTTAAAACGATAAAAAACTGGAACAAGAAAATCCACTCACGAAACTACACAACTTTAATAACTCTGCAACACAGACTCACCAAAGCTGGACAACAGAAGATTGGAAAAATGTTGTGTGGTCTGATGAGCCTCAATTTCTCTTCCACGTTATGATGGAAGGGTCAGAATTTGGTGTAAACAGTAATGATCCATGGGTCCATCCTGCCTTATATTAATCATTCGGGCTGCTGATGGTGGTTTAATTAGATATTTTCTTGGCATGCTTTGGCTTTAGTCTCCAACAGCTGAGCATCCTTTCACTGCCACAGCGTACCTAAGCTTTTAGGCACATTAGTATTGTGCATCCAGCTTCTTATTTCTACTTCCAGCAGGGTATTACACTATATTACAAACCCCAAAACATCTCAAACTGGTTTCACTGTACTCAAATGTCCTTCACAGTCACCAGATCTCAGCCCAATCAGGATGTGCTGGAATGGGAGATTGGATGACACTATGTCAATGTGCACCAGCATTTCTGAGGAAAATTTCTAACTTGTCCATAAATTGCTTTGTTTTCAGTGTTACTATAGTGCAGCGCAGTATGTGTGTTTGCTTGTCTCACCAGTGACTGAGAATCTCTGACTAAGAATTATCACATATCCCCAAATAGAGTTCCAAAAACACAGAAAACTTTAATTTCTCTTCCCCTCCTCCTCAACTGTCACTTTCTGTTTGCCCTTTCTCAGTCTTATCTTTTTTGTTTTCATTTTTCATTCCTCTCACCGTTCATATTTTTGCTCAGTAGATGTTTTTTTAACATGGTGAAAAATTAAACTACCTTGGTTTCCTTTGTAGTTCTTTTAGTTTTTTTTTCTTCTTTCTATCAGTTCATTTTAGTCCACTTCCACAGCGTGCTGAAAACACAAACAACTGCCAAACCAAAGCCAAAATCACTCCCACCTGCAAAGGCACACACACACACAAAACACATATATATTTGAACATTAAAAATTCAAGCATTGGAAAAACACAAGTCAATCTTCTCCTGCCCAGGAGATGTAGATAAGCAGTATTTTTTAATATTCACTTCCTCCGGAGGCTAATTAGTTTCACAACAATGATAAGATGCATACATTTTTATATCTGGGAACTGTGTTTTACAATAATACTGTACAGTTAAAGAGTATATCTTCCCACAGCAACACAATAGAACAAATTTTTCTCTTTTCAAAGTTAAATTAAGTTTAAATTACAACATACTATGTTGCGCTCTTTTTGCCAACTCTTAAAGAAACCCTTAACCATGTTTGATATCATATTACTCACTCTTTGACAATTTCTTTATTTAAGGAAAAGAATTTGCCTGTGTTGTCAAGGTCAAGCCTAAGTCTCTTTCTCTCTACTTCTTCCCATAACAAGTCTGTGTGGGGAGTGATATTTTAAAGGTTTGATGTTGTAGTTAATAAAATGTCACAGCCATGGCCATTTGTGAGCGATGACTCCGTGAGAAGCTATGAGAAACAGCTGACTCGCTGATTTTCACTTCATGTTCTTGATTCAGTCTCAACATTCACATTTACCCTTGGAACTGCAGGATTTGAGTCTGCCTGTTGCCACAATATGCTCTCTATTAAAAGTCTCAGTATATGCAATATGGAGGAGGAAGCTTGTTGCTCATATAAATGTGGCAGTAGTTTTCTTCCAGTAGTGAATATTTGTTTTTATGGAATAATTCAACTCATCTGTGGTGGAAATGAATTTTATTCACACACATTCACTGAAGATCACATCATGCAGATAGACTGATATATTTGATCTATATAAGAGGGTTCAATATAATGTGTGAATTATCTTCTTTTATAAAATGCATTTACACTCTAAGTTTATTCATACACTTCTATAATTTTTCAGCTACATGCAGATTATAATCTACCAGATGTAACAACTGAAATGTCACAATATCACTTTTGTCCAGGATCAACTGAACATGGACTTCTTAACTTTACATCAATGCTCAGAGTAACAATTTAAAAGTATTTCAAAATGTATGTACAGCACTGTGCAAATGTCTTGAGTCACCCCTCATTTCTTTATATTTTGCTTCCAGTGAGCCAGACTTTCTTTCATTTTTAAGTGGTTTTGAGCAATAGCTCTCCAGGCTTTCTGAACAAAGTTTTTCTTCGGCTACTGGCTGCTTTTTTGCTCACTTTCATTCATTCCAGTCCTTTTACCCAAACGATTTCAGAAGAATGATTTTATTTATTTATTTATTTTTTAAAACTGACCTTTGAATCATTCAAGCATAAAAAAGCAGCTAACTCAGACAACTTAACAAAGAACTGATTTTAAATTGTATCTTTAGGCACTGTTAATAGCTCCCTGTTGCAAAAAGACAATTTGTGCACATTCTTCTGGTTGAATCTATGAAAATCGCAAAGATAAAACAGTTTGACAGGACAATAAACGAAAGAAAATTACATTTTAAAAAAATGTTCACCAAGAATGTTCATTCCCAAAGAGCTATTAGCCAAAAACTTAACACTCTGTGTTGTGTGTCTGTCAATTTTTTTTTTGAAGAAGCTACACAAGTGTAGGATAAAAGATGGACTGCATTTCAAAGTCTTGTCTTTAAGAAATAGGAAACAAATCTCAGAAAGATTCTACTGTTCACCAAAGTCTCAACAGAGGGGATTTAAGTAGAGGTGCTGCTGTCAAGAAGTCGTGCTTAAGGAACGGAAGCAGGGAGAAAAGGTCGACTTATACCAAACGACACAAGAAGTGGACTGAAAATCAGTGGCAGCAGGTCTTATGGAATGATGAACCCAAACTTGAAATTTTTGGTTTGAATTGTTGTCAGTATATAAAATGGAGGTCAGAAGAAAGGTGACGTTGGGATGCTTGCAAAACTGATGTAATTATGAATGTAGAAAAGTATCATCAAATTTTCATCCACCATGCAGTGCCATCTAAAAAACCATCTGAATGGCACTTCATTTTTTAGCATGACAATGATCTCAAGCAGGCTACCGATGCAATAAAAGCATACCTGGATAAAAAACACACAGTGAAACACTATCAGGCTTGGATTAGGTTCCACAGAGCCCGGACCTCAACATTATTGAGGCAGCATGTGCCTGACAGACGACAGAACATCCAAAGAAGAGCTTTGACTGTCCTTCAAGAAGCCTGGAGAGCTAAGACTTACTTCTGAAGACTTACTTAAAGACGTTACGAGAAAGACGTCAAGCTGTGTTGAAGAATAAAGGTGGTCATACCAAATCTTGACTTTCAAGCTCATTTGAAATGTTAAAACTCTGTTTTTGCCTCATGTACTGTATTCCCATGCATGCTTGCATATGTTTCAGAAAATCACTGCAATTATTTTCTGTTTTCCTAGCAAAATATAAAGAAATGAGGGGTGGCTCTAGACACTATTCTTCATTGACAGTTTTCAGAACAAACAGAAAAAAAAAATGTACAATTTGTTTTATTGGATCCTAATATACCTTACAAGCCTTTTAAGACTAACAGAAAATTAAACAACAACATGTCTATTTTTATTTGTACTGTAAACTATGGTTGGCAAGTACAGAAGGGAAAATATTTGCTCATACATCATTTTAATACAGGAATAAATACAAAGAAGAACTTGCAGCTGTTCTTTAACGTGACTGACTTGACCTATTAACAGATTTTTGCCTTTATCCGTCTTCGTCTCCTATAGGCCTTCCACTAGCCTTTTCACTGAACAAATCACACCAGACACACTACAGATGACCCCCAGACTCAGAATACCCACATCTATCAGCCGGTCCTTCACAGTAAGGCGGCTCCACTGCAGTCTAAGGTGAAACAAACACGGCAGTATGAGTGTCATTGCCGCCCCGGTCACACTCCCTGTCAGACCCATCAACAGGGAGAACCTAGGCACCAGCAAAGCCAACAAGTATGATGTCATCAACAAGGTGCCGCGGACCACAAGTGCAGGACGAGATACAGCTTGACCTCCATGTTTGGAGTAAGACGACATGGCAGCATCTGAAGAGATTGAATCAGAGAAGTTGAAAAGATTTACAGCACTATATGGTTTATGTTCACTATCAAAACAACTTTTGTTTTTTGGTCTTTCAATTTATGGATCGCTGAACAACTGGGTGTTACTCCACCATAACCATTAGACATGCTTAGTTAGGCAGTTGGTTGGATTAGAGTTGGGGTTTAACGGTCGTGAAACATCCCTATTCTGCCTCCTCCTACTCTGACTCATTGTTTTCCACCTGCACCTGTGTGTTGACTTTAATTACTAAATGACTGGAAACTGTTAGCCATGCATCATTAAATCATTCAAAGAAAATAAGAAATTCAGTAGTCTGATGACTACATAACTGTTGACAGTCAACTATGAAAGGTTCAACCATGGTGACCCATGGTGACCAGTATGTTGACAGTTGATACATGTGTTGTAGGCTACTTTTAGCCTAATTTGTAGGGTTTTCCTTATTAAATTTTACCTATTGTAATTTTTTTTTTTTTTTTTACATTACTTCAAACGGTTACACTAATATCCTCTTGAAACACTCTCTGTTAGTCATGTGTTCAGTCGTGGCTGAATGTATCTGAAATATTTTTAGCTATTCACAGTCTAATCATATTTCTCACAGCATCAAAATGCAGTAAGCCTTTAAATACATCTGCTGACATCTGCTGCTTGTTTAGTGACTGTAACTGCTTGTATTTCCTAAAAGGCTGTCACATTGATTTACCAAAACTTCCTTCTTGGGAATCATATTTTTACTTGTTATAGAGTCTTTTGACAGTAGGCATTTTGAAGTGCCATTACAGGGTAAACAAAGGTGTATTTACTAACAGCAGCACTGTATAGTACTGTTTCATTTAGATGATCCAGTGTTCTGGATTTGTCCATGCTAGCTCACCAGAATGGCTGTGACACTCCAAACAGTACAGGCTGTTATTAATTAAACCCACATTTAATCTGCCTACCTTTGAAAGGGTAAGCGTTAAGTTTGAGCTCTTCTTCTATGGGCTAAAATATCTGGAAGAAATCACAGCTTGCTAAGGCAACATGTGACCTGCATGCTCTGCAGACTTTACGGTGGATTTATGGTTCCTTGTTAGCTCCCATGCATGCTTTTTTTAATTATAAAAACATGCATGGAAAGGACAGAGAGTGGTTGCAGTTGATAGTTTTCTTTTTCTTTTTTTTTAACCCTGGGTTTCATTTTCACAACAAATAAAAATTTTGTCAATGCTACATTGCACTAGGCTAAACTTAAGGACCAACACCTCTGCATGTTTTTGACACTACCCCCTGGTGACAATAGACACCCAAAACATGTAAACATAGGTCTGCAAAGCCTGGTGTGCCACCTGCAGACTACCAGAGCACTACTGCCTTTAATCGCCGTAGCTTATGAACATTTGAACATCTTTTTCATTTCAGTGACCCACTGTAAGTTTTAGTATGTACTGAGACAGCACTCTATATATTAGGATTTTCTTTTGGTTTTACCTCTGAGCACACATGTTTGCAGTATTTCAGCAGCAGCATAGAATGGCAGAGGGTACGACAGTTGGGCTTTAGCCAGCAGGCACAAGTTGACTAGAGGTCGTAGGTCAGAGGGTAGATTGTCTGTGATGACCTCACTGGTTTCTGGTCCCCAGGTTAACACCGCCTAATGGAGGAAGGAAACAATCAGCCAGTCTGTTTGTCAACTTATCAGTTATATCAAACCTTGATTGCGAGATACAATTGTTGCTCTGTTTAAACGTGTTTTAACAGCAAAATAATAAGAATGAAAAGCTTTTAGAAAGAAAGGTGCTATTACAAACTCATATGCTAATGTTACAAATTTAAAAACCCACTTTGTCCATCATTTAACTGAAGCTTGTTAACCTGTGCAATCATATGTTTTCCCAGTTGTCACTAACCAGTAAGGAAAACATAGTCTTCATGATGCAAGCTGCTCCATGGGTCCACCCCAGCATGACATTAAACTGGCCCCTGTCTTCCATACTACCCTCTAGAGGAGGGAGGAAGATCTGCGAGGTATAGGAGAAGATGATGACACCGACGGAAACGAGGAAGTCCTCTGGATCCACAGAGAGAGACAGAGAGGACCAAGACCAGCTGCTGGCGCAACTCAAACAGTACAGCATGACCAACAGGCTGTGAGTGAGACAAAATAAAAGCTAATGAGAACTGATTAATTCAAAATTTATCAGCACAGTGATAAACACAACAAAGTGGGGTGTAAAAGTCCTAATTACGCCGAGAGGAAGAACAAAGTGATGAACTGCAGAAAAAACCCCACAACAAATAAAGGCAGAAATTATTAATGGGGTGATAAATTAAGCTCTCTGAAGAAGACAGTTTAATCCAAAGTCTATCAGCAACATCTTAAACTAACAAACATTTTGAAAACTATTTTAGCCCACTACACAAACACGAAAACACCACTAATAATTGTAGCAGATGACACTTTAGAAATGCATTAATTTAAAAAAGTATATGTAATAGTATAAGAATAATTTAATTTAAAGATTTATTGGGGGGGGGGGGGGGGGGAAAAAAAACCCAAAAAAAAAAAAAGGGGGGGGGGGCAAAG
>VVHJ01052331.1:2918-22455 GCA_015107715.1 Tylochromis polylepis
AACACAGATGCACACACACACACACACACACACACACACACACACACACACACACACACACACACACACACACACACACACACACACACACACACACACACACACACCATTCACACTCTCACAAGCATACAAAGTTTCACGGCACTGATTAGCTGTTATTAAAGAGGACAGAAGAATAAATATCAGTTCATCCGCTGCAGTACTACAGTAATGATTATTACCAAAGCCGTGTTATTAAACTTCTCATTAATCAGTTAAGAGATTGTTAATTCCACAAAATCAGAATAATGATTTTAAGGGCCACAGTTAGCACCCGAAACACTAACAAGGTAGAATTTGCAGTTTTGGCACCAAATGTCACTCAGCTCAGTCGGCTGAGTGTGCTGGCTGTGTTTTAACTCACTTACACTTAATGTTTTTGCTGGCAAAGCCTTTCCCCCCATTAGTGAACCCATAAAAGACACCTCTAGCTCTGAGAGAAAGTATATTAAAGTAAAGGAAGTATATTTCCCTCCATTAAATATGACATTCACACAGTTACAGCATGTCACATTGAAACTTGTGGTGTGTAATGTCTGTCTGAAGTGGTGCTGATAACAGAAAAATACATATAAATACACGTTGTACAGCTGAAAACTCAATGGGCTTTTTCAGGCCAGTAGAAACTTCTAAATGACTTACCGTCTTTCCAGAGCTCGGCCACAAACTTGTCAGTTGATTGGTGCAACAGCGTGGCTACGTTGTCATTCAGAGGATCCATGTTCTTCATAAGCCATTCATCAGCTTTATAGTCCACCTAAGCAAGCACAGTGATCAGCATTGCTTAAGCACAAAAAATGCTTTCATGTGTTTTTATATGTGTAAAAAAAAAAAAGAAAGAAATAAAAGATGAGAATACTATAAGGGCTGTGACCTCCACCTAAAACCCACACAGGAAAAACAGCTAAGCTTCAAATCAGGTTTCATTTATGCAAATTTGGCTATAGGCCATTCATTCTCTTTCCTGTCTTTTATCTTATACCCCAGTGTAACCATATAAATAATAAAAAGGCTTTCAAAATCCACTCTCAGAGGAATGGTTTTCAGGCTTTGATTAACTGCCTCTGCTCTGTTGCTTCACCTGTCTTAAGTGACAGCTAGGTCAGGCGCTGTTTCCAAATACCACGCAGCAGTTGTTTTAACTTACAGGCAGCACCAGATGTGCTGTGCGAGTCTATCTCAGACCACAAACTGATATAATACTGTATATGATGAGAATCACAGTTGGATATTACATTTGACTGGCAACACAGTGAAGAATCACAGCGGCACAGTTGGGTTGGATTAAGTGTCTGAAACAGGATAATGACCTGTATGTGTTTTTCAGAAATGTGACATACAACGAACAGTGCTGGACCGGAGTAGAACATAACAAGCAAATTACACGCCCGGCAACCTAACATGAAGAATGTAAGAGCCGCATATGGGTTTAATCAAAATCCAGGAAAAGCAAACTTGCTATGTTTGTACATATTTTCCTCTTCAGTATCACTCTGTCACAGAGGATTTGTTTGCCTAAATTCACATTTAATGTTGGACCCAGTTTTGTGAGCTGGATGTGAAATATTTGTCTGAGTCCAGAGTTTTCACCCATTTCTCATAAGGACTAATGTTAAGCTGACTGGTGGTCTTCACTGAGCTTTTAAAAATATGTGCAATTCAGAAAAAGAAGCAGGTAAATAGTATTCAACGCATAAGTGTAGCTGAGATATCAGATGTCAAGCGCCTCGTTTGGAATGTCGCGGCGGATCATTTTTTCCGTACAGATGGCAGAATACCACACAAAGGTGAAAGTTCACGTCTCAGTTATGCAACCACAGGGCATCAGGCACTCAATCTCACACCAATGTGAACCAGATGTGGGGTTCCAGCAGCAGCAGCCACCACAGCAGCAGCAACAACAGGGCTATTGTTTTAACGCAGTGACCTGGTTAAACTACGCCACCACAAGTCTCTGCCACAGAGAAAAGCAACAAAGTCGTTGGATACGAAATGCATAGAGATCCAAGAAGAATTTGAAGCTATAAAGGAAACAAAGATAATTGCTTTCGTTTTGATTTTTGTCTTCCAAGCCTGTACATACATGTACATACCCTTCCTGCATAGTGTATGATGCAGAAGTCAGCTTTATCCTTGAGCTGACGTGGCTTCTGAAACTTGCTATGTGTACCCAACTCCTGCAGCACTTTGTCTACAAACGTTTTGTCAGTGGCCTTGGGAAACCAGCACTCCTCATCCAGCAGGGCGAGAATGCCAGGGGGGTTATTCTGAGGAGACACATTTAGTGAATAACCGTATATTTAAAAGCAGACACATATACACACTGTCATACATGCACACGCAGCACACTGACCGGTCTCTCGATGAGGTCGATGCAGGGCTGCAGGTCAAGGCCAAAGTCGATGAAGCTCCACTCGATGCCCTCCCTCTGGTACTCCTCTTGCTCCAGGATGAACATTGTGTGGTTGAAGAGCTGCTGCAGCTTCTCATTGGTGTAGTTGATGCACAGCTGCTCAAATGAGTTCAGCTAGGAAAGTGAATAGCAGATATAAATCTTCGGCATTTTTTTTTTTTTTTTTTTTTACACGTGATTTATTTCTTCGCTTATCCTTTCGCTGGATCATCTGTCCTGTCTGTTTTTATACTCTTACAAAGGAACAAAACTACATCAGCCAGAAGTCACTTTGTATGTTGTGGAAAAGCATCTGTCACTATTAAAGCACCACAACGAGCACCTCAAAGATCTCAAAGCCAGCAATGTCCAGGATGCCAATGAAAGATGCCCCCTGCCGTTTGGTCCTATCCAGCGCCTTGTTGATGCGATGGACCAGCCAGCGGAACAGCCGCTCATATGTCGCCTTAGCCAAGGCTTCGACAGCAAAGTCAGCCTGAGGTAAACCAAGGACAGCAGAAAAGTGCGGAGAGCAACATGAATTATACATGAGACACACAGACATGAGTGCAACATAAGAAAACACTGTGTTGTTGTTTTAGTCTGGAGTGTTGGAGCACGACATCAGACAGTGGGCCACAATTAGGACAATCCATTAGCCAGCTGGTGGACCAGTTCAAACATATGGTTTGAGTTTGCAAAAATGAAGTATATCCTTAAGCACTCTGGAAATTAACCTTTTCAGGTGCAAATAAAAAAACAGAAACAAAACAGAAACAGAATACAAACATAGCTATTATGAAACATTTAGTTTATAAAGTTCTTATAAAAACAACTTAAAATTCAACTAAACTGATTACTGATATGGATTTTTTGTAATCAGGAATATAAAATGTTTCCAGACTATGGTTTCCAGCTCTGAGGCTTTTAATACTGCTGCTCATGCAATAAAAACTACCTGAAGAGCTTGATATTTAAAACATTTTAAAGAAAATCTGTCATGATTTCCTGACATTCAATGAAATAATGTGGAGATTTGCTTATTATTCTCACAGCTTTACACTAATGTTCTGGGAGGATGTAAGGCTCCGCTTGGGACAGAGTGACAAAAACGTCATCAGAGGTTAAACGTGAGGCTCCGTGTAGACGTCTGCATCTTCTTCATTTTGTTTTGGTCAGGCGATCTTAGCCCATAAACTACAAGGCAAGAACTACAAATATATCCTCCAGGTGGACTTCCCGGTAAGCTAGTACAGCCTGCCCATAGATGGCACCTTACCTGTTCTTTGGTCTGTGCCTTCTGCACATAGTCTCGCCCCACTTTGATCCTCGGGGTGAGGATAGCTCTGGTAAACTCCATAACATTCATTCCAAGCAGGTGGCAGAGCTTCTGTGCCGCTGGGAGAAATAGGGAAAACAAACCATGCCCCTTATTTATATATAACAGAAATCAAAACATAAAGAATACAATGAAAGCTTTCTTTAACATAAGCTCTGTGTTTGCAAATATCTTGAAAATCTCAACACCCCAACATCTGAGTGTGATGTTATAAAGCATGTGCTTGAAGAAAAAGAAAAACAGTGTGTGCAGTAATATGTGATTATACAGAGCACCTGCTGTATGGAAAGCTTTTTAAAATCAGAAACTGTAAGAAGAGTTATGTTTGTTTATTTCGACTGGATGTCGTTTACCTGTATTCTCAGGCATGGAAGCTTGATCGGTGTTTCTCTCCTTTTTAAAAACAATGTTTCCGAACTGTAGCACTGCAGAGACCACCTTCAACATGCCTGGCAAAAACAGGATGAGATAAAAACCTTATTGAGTGCCAGGCAACGTCTGAGGAACCTGGATTTCCAAAGGAATGGATGGAACTATAACTCACAGACAATCTCGTCATGGGAGAAACTCATGATGTGCATGGCCTCCATCGTCTCCTGGAAATTCTCTTTGTCCTGCTGACCCGGAATGGGAATGTTACCATTTGACAGGAAACGGTAGTTGTTAAAGCCTTCGAGGAGCAGATCCGCTAAAGAAGGAAAGGAAAAAGAGATGTTCTTTATACTGTAGAACACATTTTAAATTAAGGATGATGCTAAAAGCAATTTTAATAAACATCTGTGTTTTTTGTTTCTGCTCTTTTGCACCCTCTGCACCATCTGACATAAGGGACTCTTGTCTGGGGTTTGGAGGGCTCTGGAGCAGTGAGCGTGTTGGGGCTGGACTTAAGGTGATTAAAAACATCTGAGTGCTCCTTTCTGAATATTAATGATCAGTGGGTATCTGCTTAATCTTGCACAATAGGCATTTGTTGGTGTTTTACTGTGTACGTCTAAAATGTATCTGCAGAACTCTGCATGGAAATTCTGTTGGATATTCATCCAGGGCAGGATGATGCTATCAAACATTTTATCTCTTTCCCCAATAAACACAACATTTGATGACCTCCCCTCTACCCTTAATGACAAGTTCTGACGCTTTGGTATTAGAATAATTTCCGTGGTTTTCCAAGAGTAGCTGCATGGGCAGAGACCATCTTCGTTAACTTCTGATACCTAGTCATTTTGTTATATAAGCAGGGCTGAAATATGACAGAAGCTGCTCAGTTCAGAAAAGAGCTTCACTGGTTACTCATAGTTGGCTTTCAAGCGGTAAAGAGTTAAACAAGATTTTACTTGGAATTTGAAAGTTGTGACTTTTGTTGTAGCATTTAAAGGTCTCAGATGTTTTATTTTCATGACATTCACTACTATCTTGAAGCTTCCTAATGCTCTTATTACAATATCAAGGCAGGTACAGCTTATCCTGTGTTCAGTGATTTGATTATTTATGGTGAACTGGTATTTCTTTTCCTGATTAGGACTGTTTTGGGGAAATATTGATATTAGTTTTTTAAATATTTACTGCCAGGTCCCAGTTCTGACACCATTTGTCTGTCCAACTGTTGTTGTAATTCTTGTTCAGCAGGAGACAGAAGAACAAGGGAATCAGCATAAAACAGAGATTTCACCTCTTTATCTAACGGGGAAAAGCCAGGAACAGCACAATAATAAGTTCATTTATATACATATAAATATATATGAAATAAAGTCAGACTTAGACTGAAACTCTGACAAACTCCTTGTTTGTCTACAGTTTTAACAGCACATCATTCTATATACACTAATTTAATCAGCTCACTCTCACTGCCCGTGCTTTGAAATGTTTCCTTAAAGCAGTGCACAGACACTCACTTCGAAGGTGCTCTCCAGCCCCTGCCAGCAGGCGATAGAAAATGTGAAAGGTCCTCTCATCTTTGGCCTGTCTAATGGCTCTTGACTTCTCCAGAAGATCTGAGAGCAAAAGTTAAGTACTGACAAGGAAATCACAAAAATAAAATATGACTCTGTGGTTCCACTAATGAGGAAGAAGCTCCTTTTTTGCCACATGCAGTTTGACTGGAAAGGTTTACCTATTGCAATCTTTAACTTTTTTTTGTGTGTGTTAGAAGACAGAAATTTCACCTTAAAAAGTTAGACCTGTGTATTTGTTTTCTCACCATGAATAACCAACACATAAAAATGAGGAGTAACAATAACAGTGTTGCCTCTCTATAGCTCAGTGTCCTCATGTTTATTCTGGGAAATTACATTGTTGTGTCTGTGAAGGTTCTCATTCATCCAGGTCATGGTAGTCTAAGGAGCTTGGAAAGAAAAGCGTCTGGACTTCTCTAAGTTTCTTGAAAACGTTTCACCTCTCATCCGAGAAGCTTCTTCAGTTCTAAGAGCAAATGGTGGAGAGTCCCAGAATTTAAAGCCTTGTGGGAGTGTCTCCCAAGAGGGTCATGGACCCCCTGTTGATCCTCTACCTAATCACACGAGTCCAGGTGTGAAAACGGGTGTGGGTCTCAATCAGCCAAGGTTTCACGTGAACCCATTGTGAGACCTTGTTGTGGTTAAGCCCAAGCTCTGATGATACATACAACTCTTGCTGCTCTCTTATCTCAGTGAGCATCCTCTCTTTTAGCCCACTGCGTTGTTTTATTTTTAAACACTGATTTATTGCTTTGCTTCTTTAGTCCTTGCAAGTAATAAGGATACAGGTTTCAATATTGGCCCCAACAATGTAGCCTGTGACGTCAAAGTTGATTCTGATGAACTTTCCCTGCAAGAAACAAAACGCTGTTAAGAGAACTTAAGAGATCTGTTGAACTTTGCAGATAATCACAAAGCCTGTGATGCACGAGTATTTATACGTTATTATGTATATATGTATTTGCAGCTGTCCTCTGTTTATTTTTTCTCCCTCTGGGCACAGCTGCGTTTTAAGTACCACCTTGTAGGTCCTTGCAGATGACAGAAATGTGGTGAAGAACAAAATGTCTATATTAGGAAATACCAGGTTGACAGGTCAGAAAGAATCTCAGGCATGTGTGCGGTTTCCTGACAGTGATTGTGAGCAAGCGTGCGTGAATATTTGTGCCCATCTGTCTCCTGGTATTCATTGCTCTGCATCCGAGACAGATGGTGATTCACGAGGACCCAGGCACCATGGTGGTTAATCTTGACCACATGGTTTACTTAGTCACAAAAAAATGTTAAATGTTTAGAGTGAGAATTGTTGCGATTACTGTAACTCATCTCAACATGATCTGAAATAAGCGAATATTAGAAGCATGACATCAGGCCACTTATGAAACAAGACCGATGAGCAACATTTTTAGTTTTATAAAATCTTCCAAAGTTGCATTAGTCAAGGTGAAAAGCCCCAAAAATGTATTAAACAGCTTTGTGAGTGGGATTAGAAGACCAACACTGCTCAAAATCTAGATGGGTGAATATGAAGAACAGAGGGACCAAGTAGCCTGCATCTGCAAATGTAACGATATTCCACCCACCATGCCCATCAAAATCTCACAAAAACCTCATTCAGAAATGCACCCCTCCCATTTAACCTGACAGAGACTGAACATGTGTGAATTTGCTCTTTGGTAAATTTTCTGAAGATGTTTAGGAAACAAGCTTACTTGGATCTAGTAAGGTTTGCATATTGCTTTCAACACAGTACAAGTCTGTAATGTCACTGGCCCTTTATATACTGTCAAATCAAGTAGCAGTACAGTATTGTGCAAAAGTCTTAAGCCAGAATTTGAACAATTCTAGCAATCTGGAAAGTCAGATTGACCACATTTATTCTTCAACACAGCCTGAACTCTCTTAGGCAACTCTCTCCTTATAATTTCTATTGACATAATCTACTCCTGAAGTAGTTTTCAGGAATAGTTCTCCAGGTTTCTTGAATGACATTCAAAGCTCTTGTTTGGCAAATCCATGACTAATAGTGTTACATTTTGTGTTTTTCTATCCAGTTATGCTTTTACTGCATTGGCAGTGTGTTTGGGATCATTGTCATGCTGAAAAATAAAGCCAGTGCCAATGCCACTTTCCAGATGGTACCGCATGGTGAAACAAAATCCCCAAACCACGACAGAGCCTCCACTGTGCTTTACAGATGGCTATAGACACTCACTGTTGTACTTCTCCCTTCACCTCCTCTGTACATATTGATGACAATTTTAAACAAAAGTTCCTGTTAGTATCAAAGTGCCTAAAGATATAATTTAAAATGTAAAATTGTGCAGACACAACATGGGTTCATCCCATGTTGAGTTAGGTGCTTGAATGATTTACAAGTGAGCCTTAAGTAGCTCAGCAAACAAAAACATTCCTCTGAAATGGTCAGGTACAAGGACTGGACTGAAGCCAATGTCAAAAGAAAAACTCTGAAAGACCGTTAGAAAGCCTGGAGAACTATTGCTCAAGACCACTAAAAATGACACGTCTGGCTTCTTTCAAGCAGAATAAAAAGAAATGAAGGGTGACTCAATACATTTGCAAAGTGCTGTAATTGATTGAATGAGTACTGTGGCTTGTTCTGACAATCCTGCAGAAATGTTTGAATGACATCTTGAGAAACATTCATGTGTGTCAGAATGACCAGAAACGGTTAATTTTTACCCCAAATAGAAGCATATCAATTTACCTCAGGGGGGGAAAAAAAGGAAGATTCAAATGTTTGATGTTTTTGCATCAAACATTTAGAATAGATTCTGTAACTAAATATATGTCAAAGTGGAATCAAACATTGCACGCTAAAGTTATTTAACATGAAGACACAATGTTTTTACAACCTCATAACAGACTCGATGTTTTTCCCTTCTGGAGATCTGTTCATTCTCATGTGTTCAAATCTGGAAAATGATCATTTAAACAAGAAATGTGAACTCACAAAGCGAGATGAGTTGTCATTTTTCACTGTCTTGGCATTGCCAAAAGATTCAAGGATGGGGTTGGCTTGCAGGAGCTGGCGTTCCAACTCACCCTGTGGAGAAAGAAAGCGAGGTAAGAAGCCAACTAGTTGTCAAACGTGTGCATTATGCAACTGAATATTTCTTGTTATCACTATTTTTTGTATCGTCCAAAATATCCACAAATTGGCAAGACAAAATCAAATCTTCTCAAAAAGCAGATAGAGAAAACCGTAGCCAAGTCAATATGCTAAACCAGTCTTTCAGACAATCAGCTCTTTATCATGACTCTGTTGGCTTTACTTTAGTCAATTGCAGTACAATGTGAACTTTCTCTGGGGAACTCGAAAGGTTTTTAGGGGGCCAAGACAACCAAACGGTTTTAGAGAACTTGTGAAACCACAAAGGCACTACAGTGAGGGTGTTTTGCCACATATCCCAAAGTGAGTGATTAGCTTGGGTTGATGAATGAGGCGCTTCCTCCGGCCTTCGCATTCCTCTCGTTGTTATAATACACCCTGTAACGTATGTCCAAAAAGTCTGCCAACACTGTGATAATGATGGCTTCCTCTCAGTTTTCAAAACTTGGAAAGGGAGTTTCCTATGAAACCTTTAACTCTCAGACACATGAGAAAACCTCCTATATCCAGGGCATGACAGCCCAAAAATAGTCTCTACTGCAAATCAGACAGTGGTTAAAATCTACTGAGAATATTCCTCTGGACTTTGATTGCTCAGGGGGAACAGATTAAGTTATGCCTTAAATCTAACTTGCTGCCAAGCTGGCTCTTGTTGTAAGCTGGTCAGTAATGGCCATTAAAGGAAATATGGGTCTGCCTGTAGCCATCTTTGTTCTTAAAGTGAAGTTAGTATGCTTATTTCAAGCGCCATAATTTCATTCTTGGACTCTACTAGAGTAGCTTTTCTGTTTTAGTTCATCTACCAAACATGATTTCTAGCAAACCATATTTGCTAATTTCAGCAGACATCCAGCCTCGCATCCCTCCCCTTTCCATGAGGTTGTGGAACGACACGGATTTCTCCCAGCAAATCAGCAATCAGGCTATGTTACAGATAGTGCCATTAAGGCATCTAAGAGCCCAGCCTAAACCATAACCTCATGGCAACTGCACTGAAGTTGATTTGTGACATGAAAATGAAAAATTTTGAAAAAAATCACAAAAAAAGAAGAAAAAATAGAACCTCAAACTCATATCTTACAATTAATCAATAAAATTTTGAATTTTCAATTAATTGAATTTTTAATTAAATTAATTTTTTCCCAATTATTTCAATAAATTCAATTGAATTTTTAATGAAAGCCCTTGAAAGGGTTAAGTCCAACCTCATGTGAAGCCAACTGGGTGGGGCTTCTGTGCTCACAGTTACAGCTGTGCGGCCGAGATGACCAAATTAGGGACATCCCAGCTCCGTGACATCATACAGAGCCCAGTGTTATAAAAAAGTGAATAAAACCAAGAGCAGTCAGACGCCTGAGCCTTCGGCTCATAGTGATTACTTAAACAATTGCTGACCTCATTAGAAACTATGAGCATTCACCACTTGAGCAATCTACTGAAAACAAGGACAAGCACAATAGGTCTACTTTAAATAGAAAAATGAGACCGACACAAAGCGAGACAACAGGGAGCCAGCAGCTTACTGTTTAAAGGCGGATACCACATAACTTTAACAGGCACGGCTTGACTCATGACCCATGTCCACTTGCCGCATGTCTCTCCTCATTTCCTGTCTGCATCTTAGCGACATTACCTAATTAAAACAAAATGTCCCCCAAAATATATTTCAAAGACAAAGAGGTAATAGTACTTTAGCTTATAGCACGGATGAAGGAAGGAAAGAGTAAAACAGAACAAATAAGGTAAATCAGAAAAGATCTGAGCTGGGTGACTGAACAAGAACAACTTGATCCTCTATCCTATATTTTACTGAACATCCACATAAAACAGTCTCAGTGTTGCAAAAATTATGAACAAAATGAGACAAATAAGTCAAAATGTGAAAAAAAAAAAGCTTTTCTAGGGGACCATCTTTTAAGCGTGTCCTGGCTCCATATGATAGCAAAAGGGAGAAGAAGAGGTTTCTAACCAAGAATACTGAGCTCGAGTAGAGTTAATACAAAAGTTTAAACCCTCTGAGCAGACATATGGGCCACACATGGAAATATAATATGTGCAAAAATATACAAATATTATGAACAGTTTGAATCTTCATGTGCCGTTTCAGTATGTGTGTGCAGTCTGCTACATATGTCTGCCTAATGAGCTGTCTGGAACTCTTCTCCATTCAAGTACCCTGAAAGGCATGAGGTTCACCGACAAAAGCTGGGAGTAAGTGATTCCAACCAGTACATACATCCCTCTACAAATGGCATTTCCATTCATATTTCTTACAGAGAGAATTCATATAGTCTCCTCCCTTCAGGTCTGCTTTACCTCTTCACCACCTCCATCTTCACTCCCCTTACAGTCTCCTCTCCTGCTTCATATCTTTGCTCCCCCTCAATCCCTGGCTCGACATTCCTCTGGCCTGCGCTCAGAGGCCACTCTAATGCAATGCAGCGGTAGAGCGGCATTAAGGAGGTAAGCGTGGATGGTGTACACTGGCAAGGGAGCGCTGAGGCACTTAGTTACAGCTACTCACTCTCAGCTACTGAAAGTATATTAAACAGGCATTTACTCAGATTGTGTTTGCACAAGCGACTTATTGGACTTCTACGAGACCCTCTTTTTCTACAGTTATTAGATTTTCTGAAGACAAAGAAACATCAGGTATTGGTTTAGGGGGAAAGATGAATAGCTACCAAATAAATCAAGTAGAGATGAGGAGAGCCAGAGAGCCACAACAAACAGATGATGGAATTTGGGAGTTTTCGGTACTTTTCGAACTTATCTGTGACTTAATATTTGAAAATCCACGTGAGGCTGTAACATTCAATCACAACAGTGATCATGCTCTTCAAACTACAAACATGCATCAAGCACATAACGAAAGTAAAACATGCAGAAATATGCCAAATATTTGATTATATGCAACATTTACACATTAATATTTGAAATAAAAAAACATTTGCTCTGACAAAATATGAAACATGAAGTTTGAGGAGAGATGTTTAGTGTGGCCGTCATCTGATTTTCACACCACTCTATGTGAATAAGAACACAAAACTGTGCTAGAGAGGGTTCATTTCAGCTCCCGTAGAGCTCAATGAACAGTTTTAACAACAGGTATTTGACTGACATCTGTTTCTAATAAAACCTCTCAATTTCCCTCAGTTCTAATAAACCCAAACCAACTGATAAAACAAAGTGTTTAATAACGTGAGCTTACACGCTGATGGACAGATTCACTTGGTTTCAAATAATCATGTGAAAACACTGAGCCAGCACAAACAAATACCTCATAAAGAAAGAAGCTTAGATTAGTCTGTCATCATCATTACAGAAGCAGTGGAGATTTAGAGAGAACGGCATGCAAATACACACAAACATAGACAAAACGGACAGCACACTGGTTTTGGAAAAAGCTGGAGATACACTTGCCTGTAGTTTGAATGCTTTGGGAGAATCGGGCTGTTTGTTATGGATAAACAAATGCAAGTGTTAAAATCTGAAGCTCTTATGTCAGACAAAAGGCATGAGAAAGAGAACACCAGTGCGAACTTGGCCCAACGCTCGCTAGCCTCTCATAGAAGCATTAGCAGCAAGAGCAACACATTTTAGGTTAACTTTTACTAAGGTAGGCACTTTAGGATTAAGTAGAACACAACAGCATAATAAAAGTTTACTTTATAGCTGAGCGCTAAGCTAGTTTCATGTCTCCTGAAGCTAGCTTAGCTTCTTGAACAAGAAAACAGTCAGCTTGGCATTGTCCAAAGGTAACAGAAATGGCTAGTCACACTAGAGTAAAAACAGGTTGGCAATCTGTGTTGATAATTGCATTAATTTTTTTTCACATTCGACAACTGAATACAAGAAGATATGGCAACCAAAGTTGACTGCAAGGTGACTGCACTGGTCGTCTCGTGGGAGGCAACATGTCTCCAACACGTTACAATCAATCTGAGTCAGTCGGTTGCAGCAACTGCAACTTGTGTCTTTGCATCAGAGGACTAGACTCAGCTGGTTGCAAACTGGTTGTACTCCAACGGAAAAGAAAGGTTACTGAGTGTGTTTGTCATTTTGCAGTTAAAGCACCATCCTGCAGCAAATATGTCACTATTTGTGGAGGAATTTCTGAATTTCAGTTTCAGATCTACGAGGCTGTGCCCGGATTCTGAATGTAAATAAAATGAATTTCTGTATATGTACACTACAAGTTAATTTTTGCCAGTTTACCACTGTTAATTATTGTATAATCACCAACAGATTTCCTGTAATTGCCAAATACACCCTGTTAACATAAACTGATAGCAGGGTGCATTATTGCTGTCTTATTGTTGCTTTATTGCTGTCTTAATGCACCAAAGTCACTTTTTATACGGCAACTGACTGTACATGTTCACACACCCCAGTCCCCTACTTTGAAGCAACCATTTCAAAGGCAATGAGATCACAAATTTCATTGCACGGACACAATAATTTTGGTGCCGTGGTCTCCACAGTTTTCTCTAGTGTGACTATAGCATAAACCTCACACATGAACTACTCAGGTGTGTTAATCCACGCAGAAACCACAATGTAATGACTTTTCACCTTTTTATGGAGCATTACATGCTAGACTATCATTTGCCTCTGAACAGTTTAAAGGAAACCGGCAGAGGTTCATGCAGATTGGTGGTCCCAGCCAAAAAAAAAGTGTTACACATAAATAAATGAATTACACTTTAGTTTTCACATGGATTAAACAAATGAGAGCCAGGCTTGCTGTTTCCTGATTTGTGCCAAGCTAAACTAATGGGCTGTATATATTACATGTAAGATAAAATCACTGTACGACACAGATCAACCTTCTCAAGCTTTCTGACATTTTTTAAAACACAGCAATAATATTGAGAGGTAATTCACACAGTAATAAAGCCAGTCAGTTTTTCAATGAAATATGAATTTTAGAGGAGAGGGGACCATGTTTAGTGTAGAAGAAACGTAGGCAGTAGGGCTCTCACAGGAATGTTGTGATCTTTGCGTCCTTTGTGTGAGGAGGCAACGTGGGCCAGGTACTGGATGACCTTCTTCGTGTTCTCCGTCTTGCCAGCGCCTGATTCACCTCTGAAAAGAAAGAGTAAAGACAAACACACATGAATGGAGTGAGAAAATGTGAGCCAATACATGACAAGAGAGAGAAACAAACAGGTTTTGTTTCTGACCTGAATTACAAGGTTTCACTTGTGAAGCATAGCCACATAACAGGAAATATTATGTATGAGTTGTCCACAGTTTACCAAGGTACAGAAAAAACAACCCTAAAACCCTAACCAAAATAACTTTCACTCATCATTATTGTGGTTAAGAGTGATTGGATGAACTCCAACACAATTAATAGAAACAAAAAAGAAAACAGAGGGAGTGACTAAACAATCTGCTATCTGTTGTTTTTGTAAAAATCAGTCCATTTGTTTGTTAGTCTGTTTCGCTAGAGAACCCTGTGGTTTGGAAAGCCAGTCTCCAAAGTTTCCAGACCCCGCTTTTGGGCTGTCCTTAATGATAGCTGTGTTCAGGCACAGCCATCCGCAACTCCCGCAGGCAGGTCCTGGAGCCCAGAGAACCAGGGCCGGCAGTGAAAAGAAGCCAGTGACACTACATCCATCTACATACCAGTGGCTTTAGTCTAACTCGCTATTAGCTGTGCACTGCAGTTTTAGCTGCAAAACTAGAACTGCACGGGCGAGTCCTCGAGTGCAGTGTATGAACATAGGAATATGGGTCAAACAGGTACTCATCCAAGTGTGGTTTGATGTCTTCATTGTTTTTACTATGAAGACATGAATCCTCTTTGAATAAGTCTCCCAAAAATCATTCATTGGTTTTCTCGTATATTCTCTCTTTCGCCAAGCATGTGGTTTAGAGGACCTTTGACTTTGGGAACTATTTTTATGTCTAGCCTCTCATTTTCTCACAGATCTCAGTGCTAGAGAGTCAGACTAGATTCTGAAATCTTAAAAGAGAGATTCTTCAAGGTCTCAGTCTTCCTGGATATTCCCTCTTCTGTTCTATGATATGTACCACATGGACATTTTGTAACACAGTGGCTTTTGAATAGGCACTACCTAAAGATGAAGTCAATTAAAAGAACATTTCTGTGGCTTGTTTTCATGCAGTTAGACCCTACTTTTACAGTCAACTCTGACTGGAAAACATCATACATAGTTAATACATGGTTTCTTGCCACATTTGACCATTTATAAAACGCTAAGCATCATTACATACCGCACGCTGACTGGTCACACAAGACCTGGATCTCCAAATGTTATTCTAAACTATGGACTATACAGTTCTGTGCTATGCATTGTTATGCTTAATGGCTTGGTGGCCTTTATCTGGATCAAAGTGATATCCTGTCCATATTACACCTGAGCTGCATAAATGTAGGTCATAAGCAACCTTTTTTCATCTGTGTTTCTTCAGGAGTAATTTTCCTTAGAGCAGGATGGGGAGGAGGTGTTTCTCTAAATTGGCCGACCATCTAAACTGTGGGGCTAAACTCTTAAAAAGGTGCCTTTTCACCAACAGGGGGTGCAGTTTTCTGAATTTAGGACATATTATGCAACTGCTTCTTGTCTGTTCATTGGCAGCATCAAACCCCAAGAAAGACAGTGGCACTTAATTACCCTCTGCCAAAGAAGATGAAGGCCAGCCACCAAACCACACTCATAACTCCCTCGGTATTGGGTAGAGCCGCTGTGAAAGTCCAGCATCCGCAAAAATCTATTTGAAACTAACCTTTAAATAGAACATGGCAGGATAAAGGGAGCTAGCCAAATGACTCAGGAAGAGAGGAACATGAAAAGACATGGAAAAAAAATACTAGAAATAATCCTCGTAAAGTACTCATAACTGTAAAAGATACTTATATTTAAAGGCATTTCAAGGACAAGAGGTCTTTATATAATGTAACTCTATTAAGTGAAGCGATACAATCCTTGTCTTGAGACACTTTCATTTTCCAGTCCATCAAGCTGGTTGATCTCTAGAACCACCTTAAAGACCAGTTCAACCATCTGCCCTGACAAAGAAATTAAGACACAAGTAGAGGAGAGAAGTTAAGAGTTGCAGTACTCACGTGCAAAGAATTGATTGGTCCTCACGATCTGTTCAGAGAAAACAGAAAAAGAAAGTCAGCATCTCTTTATACTGCCTCTTGTTTAGTCATTCATTACATCTTGACTTACAGAGATAGCATTCAGTGGCTAAGCTGTCAGATACAATCGAACATCACAGTTTAATAGTTTTCACCAGGCTAATACTGGAGCTATGCTGACTCCAAGTACACACACGTACATAAACACAGCTTGTATTTTCCTGAGACTAACAGAAAACACACATACTGCTCCATGAACACTTAAGTTTATAAAGGAGGTGTCAGGAGCGCATTTTTACCACAACCAGCAGGGAACCGACATGCTTATCATCAAACAGAAACTCTGGGCTAATTTAGAGATTTAAAAAACATGTTTGAAGAAGACACGACAGGTTTGGTAATACGGCAGGTTTAATCTTCCAAATGACCAGGCAGCAAAGCCTGACTTTTTAAATATGGTTTTGTGAAGAGATTCTAAATTTTAAAGAGATGTTAACTAACACAATTAATCATATTTGTGGATATTTTTTTTTAATTTTCTGACACTTAAGTCATAGACTTAAAACCTATTTCTCCAAAATACAAGGTTAGCAAATATGGTCCATTGTATGATTAAAGCTGTTAGTGTTTAGGATGCTTGCTTTTGAGACTGATTTTAAATTTGAATTCATCTGTGAACCTTTCATAGTGTTAAAAACTAAAATGGTTTAGTGAACTACAGAAGCTGAATTCACTTAAACAGACACCTGGTTTGGTGAAACTGAGGCCTTCTTGACTACAGGTCAAGAAGCATAATTCATCTCAAGAGACTGAGTACAAGAAATGATGAGAAAAGAACTTTAAAAACAACAGTAATCTGTGAAGAAACAAACAATTTGCAGTAGAAAATTATTTTTGTTGTTGTTTTCAAATGATAGCAAACTATAATTTTTCCTGACACTTATTTAGAGCCTCAAGTACAACTTCAAATATACAAAAATCACTCACCATTCCATTTACTAGTTCATATGAGAGCAGCCACTTAATCAAAACCATGCCTTCTAAGTAGCTGTTTACTGTGACTAATACCTGCAGTCATAACCTAAAACTAAACCTAAAACCATCTGCTTGTGTACCATGTGAAGAATGAAGGCTGACATCATCCCTTTGCCCTTTAGGAGACAGAAAACACAGATGAAATGACCTCATCACATGTGCTATGACAAAGGCCAGGGGGGTAAAAACGTGCAGTGAGCCGAGGAGCAGCTGCAGCACACAGGGTGGAAGCCTTATTGGTAACAAAATATCTATAACACACATGTAATGATGACATGGGAAAAACATGCTAATTCATTCTTATTTTTTGTTCTGACACATGACTTGATCAAGAAGGGATCTGATTAAACTGTGTTTTTAAAAGTGAAACTGAAAGGAGCATATCGCACAACTAAAAATCAGTGCTGGGGAAACAGCAGCAGGTTTATTGTTAGACATTACAGAGGGTCTGTTTTGCTGAGGCTACATTAGAAGCTTGCAGGTAAAGTCCTGTTTTTCTCATATGTTTAAAGTGCTCTTGTTGAGTGCTTCTTCTTTTATGTCTGAATAAAGCTGTTTCACAAAAACATGGCGATTAACTAACAGCTCTAATGGATAATTACAGTGGTCTCTCTAAAGGCTATCCACTCCGCAGAGATGAGGGTTCAGCTTAAAGGACTTGGCACAGAAATTTACTCACACCTTGTTGACATGGCTCAGTTTTCACAGGTGGCTCAAACAGTCTTTAAGGTGTTATATTTCCCTAGAGAAATGTTCTTTTGTTGTGTACTAAAGTGGAAACTTCCTTTAAGTGACAAAAAGCAGGTGACAAATGAGTTTGTCCGAGTGTGTTCACGTGAAAACATTAAAAGGGGATTCTCTTTTCTCTTCCCACTGAAAATCTGCTTTGTTTGATTTAAATAAATCACGGATGTAAATGTAGGGCAGATAAGACGCAACACAAACAGTCAAGAAATTACAGAAACAAACCAAATGTATGCAGCTATAACTGGCATCATCTCCCCTGACAATCAGGCTGCCTTTAAACTTGGGTCAAAGTTTGATTATTTATCCTGCCTGTGTTTATAGTTTGAGACCTGATGCTCATCACATTTATCTAATATTGGTTTTAACAGGCACAAAAGTCCCGCTGGACACTCACGCAACACCGTGTAACCCCTCACAAAAATTAAAACCAAACACGTGCTAACTACACAGCTTCTGAGCAACATCAGGTGTTTACAGGTTTAAACAGGGGAGGCGCATGACCTCACGTTTCTGAAATTAACACCTGATGGCAATTTGAACAGAACAAGGCAAAAAAATTCAGTGTGATTTTGTATTTTTGTGTTTAAATGATGCATACAGTACAACTGTGACGAGCCCACATGGCAGGTTATTACCTAAACACCATGTGTTGAGTTAGTTCCCAGAAACGATAAGTTCTGGTACACAGAAATTATGTTTTGTCCCTCTGGCAGCAGCTTGTCAGTAGTAACACAATCAGACCCACATATTTTAGGATATTGCTGTATGTGTCTGCTAACAATTAAAAAAGAAAATGAATAAGGCAACCTCTGCACCTGTCAACCGATGTGATCTAACATAAAAAGGCAGACAGGCTTTTTTTCTGCACTGGGTCTTTATAAGGTAACAGGTGGGCTGATGGAAGTGGTGTTTAGATGTGTGAGTGTGTTTGTGGACAAGCGACATATACACAAGCTATCAGTTCTGCCAGATGGGAAGGGAATAAAAAAAAAAACTCATTTGTACAGGAAAAAAGAGGGATTGGCAAACACACACAACCTTGGACTTCCACTAGAGTTGCAGTCACTTCATTCTCTGCTTATCAGACATCTATTTACGCATCACACCTTTGATGCTCTCCTGATACTTTTTAATCCAGCCATGTATTTTTCAGTCGTCATCCTACACCTTTCAGCTTTTCCACTGATTGACAATCATTCCTTTAATCCAGTGTCCCCTTTCTGATTTCTTTCCTCTGTGAGGCCACACAAAATAAAGGTGATACTGACTTCCCCTTCCAGAGGGGAGCTTTGCACAAAGCCTCATGTTCAAGCACACAGTGATTCATCAAGTAGAGCATATGCAACAAAATGGCCACTGCATTAATAATGGTATAACAATATGGCTACTCAGTGACACTAGTGTCATGTCACTCCTGGTCTCCCCAATCAGACCAGGAGTGACATGTTTAGCCGCATGTTCTCCTTAAATTGCTGTCTGTCTGAGTGGTGTCCAAAAAACGATGTGGGCTTCATAGATAATTGGCAAACCTTCTGGAGGAAACCTGCTCTTGTTAGGAGAGACGGCATCCATCCCACTTTGGATGGAGCAGCTCTCATTTCTAGAAATATGGACAAATTTATTAAACCCCCCAAAATATGACTATCCAGAGTTGGGACCAGGAAGCAGAGTTGCAGTCTTACATGCCTCTCTGCAGCTTCTCTCCTCCTGCTACCCCCCCAAAAACCCATCTCCACAGAGACTGTGTCAGCTCCCAAACAGACAAAAAACAAACTAAAACCAG
>VVHJ01052337.1:0-11333 GCA_015107715.1 Tylochromis polylepis
CAAAAACCCACTAATTCTGACAAACTCCAAGAAGTGATTATGACAGAATGGGTTGCTATCAGTCAGGATTTGGCCCAGAAGTTGATTGAGAGCATGCCCAGTCGAATTGCAGAGGTCCTGAAAAAGAAGGGCCAACACTGCAAATACTGACTCTTTGCATAAATGTCATGTAATTGTCGATAAAAGCCTTTGAAACGTATGAAGTGCTTGTTATTGTATTTCAGTACATCACAGAAACAACTGACACAAAGATCTAAAAGCAGTTTTGCAGCAAACTTTGTGAAAACTAATATTTGTGTCATTCTCAAAACTTTTGGCCACGACTGTACATGCCTACATGCATTGAGTTGGAACAATATGATTAATTATTTAACATTTGCATTAACCAGCAGTTGCACAGGTGCACCAATTACAGTGATGAGTTTATAAAATGGTAACAATAATGAACGCACTAAAATGTACCTAAACTCAAAGAAAATAGTCTATTGAGAAATAATCCAGTGGAGAAGAGTGAGTCCCTCTGCATCTACATTGTTAAAAAAAAATCTTGAGTTACTTGCAATATGTTGAAAAAGACCAGATGTTGAAAAACTAAATGAGGAACCACTGTGCAGTTGCATAGACAGAAAAATAAAGACATCAAATGTCTGTCTCTCTCTCTCCTCAGCAATATACGAGCAGTCCTGTGAGGCTTACAAACACAAAGGCAACATTTCAGGGTATTATTACATTGATGTGGACAGCAGCGGACCCATCAAGCCACAGCTGTTATACTGCAACATGACAGGTAGCTGATACACACATCAAAACACACACGCATCAACACGCCTGGCACCCAATCTCTTCCTCTCTCTCTTTCATCCTGCCTTATTCTCTGTCTTTCAGTCTTGCGGAAGAAAACATACAAACACGGACACAAGTGAAAATTAAAAATGCATGCTTTCCCTTATTCTTCTTTCACTGCACCAGAGGACAACACATGGATGGTGGTCCACCACAACAACACAGACTTAACGAGAGTCCAGTCCTCACCAGAAGTGAATCAGCATATAGTGCATTTTGAATATGCATCTGATGAGGAGCAGCTAGCAGCAATCATAAGCCTATCAGAGCACTGTGAACAGGAACTTGCTTACCACTGCAGGAAGTCACGCCTACTCACCTCACCAGGTAAAGATCTTGGATGGTCTTTAACACTACATTTATATATTGTTGTGATGCAGTTAAAACAGGCAGTTGAAGTTGTTTTGAGGCAAGCATGGGTACATTAAGATAACAGTTAAGACTCTTGCATAGGGTGCATGATAACAGGTTTCTGTATTTATGAATAGAGATATAATCAACAGAATGTCTGTTTTATGACCCACAAAGTTAATAACGTTTTACCTTTTGCAGTCAGCAGTAATTAAAAAAATAGGACCTTTTGATTTAATTTATTGCCATACAGTTGTTAAGCGGTATAAAATCATTCAGTATAGCCAAGTGTTTTCCTTTTTGTGTTTCTTTTTTTACTGATTACAAAAATCTACATAACAATTGTCACATTATGGAAACATAGCTACCATCTGGGGATCGGTCACTTGATATAAGTGATATGTCTGTGTGTTTCAGAGGGCTCTCCACTCAGCTGGTGGGTAGGAGGCCCAGGTGTGGGACAAATGCACACTCACTGGGGCGGAGCTCCGCCAGGGAGTCAGCAATGTGCCTGCAGTCTGCAGGATAACTGTGTGGACTCCAGATATCACTGCAACTGTGATGCTGACAGCAATGAATGGTATTGTATTCACTCATATCAAAAACACTACAGTGTGACATGTTCTGCTGTAAAAATAGCTCATAGCTTTAATGCATTTATAAGTTACCAAATCTGCTGCCAGTGCAGCAGATTTTTGCAAGTAGGTGTGGCAGCTGCAAGAGTATAAATCAACAACATGTATTGTCCTTTACAGTGAAGCACATGCAGTGTTAAAACACACGTTCCCTCTACAAGAGCAAGCAACACTTGTCTATATTTTATGCTAAAGATAGATATGTCTTTCCCTCCTCTAGTTTGGAGTTTCTTTTTAATAAAAAATTCTACTCCTTACTTTTTAGGACTAATGACTCAGGCCTGTTGACCCATAAGGAAACACTCCCGGTTAGATCTCTGGTGCTGGGTGATATCCAGAGGCCTGGCTCCGAAAGCACCTACAGGGTGGGACCTCTCCGTTGTCATGGAGACAGTAAGTCGAAATCAGAGTCCCAATGTCACTTTGTCACTTTGTACATGTTTTTAAAATGATGCCCGTGTGTCATGTCAGAATTGTAAACTCATTCCTGAACCCTGCTTCACGTTTAATATGCTTTCATGCATTTTGCAGAAAACGTCTGGAATGCTGCCTTTTTTGACAAGGAGACATCGTACCTCCACTTTCCTACATTACATGGAGAGCTGAGCGCCGACATCTCCTTCCTGTTTAAAACCACTTCATCATCTGGTGTCTTCCTGGAAAACTTGGGCATCAAAGACTTCATTCGGATTGAACTCAACTGTGAGTAAAACCTCTCTGGTGAGATGTCTAATCTAGACTTCACTTAGATGTGAGTACAAACTGAGCAGGAAGGATCGTCCTCGGAGTTTCATGCGGTTTTAACTCAGCCGGAGGTGATGGTGACCATCAACCCTTCAAAAGAAATACTTTACAACAGCACTGCCATTTATTTTTTCCTCCTCTGGGAAATCATAGCATAGTTGTTTTTGATGTTGTTGTTGCAGCCGGCTGCAGTGCTTTTCTTTTTATAACCACCAGAACGTGTAGCTCTCTCTCTCTATCACTCTACTTAAAACACTTCATAGCAGTGCTGACCTGAACTACCATGTAAAAGAAACATTTGACCCACCTGCAGTAATTTATAAGTGCTGGTGTAGGTCCCCACACACATCCCTGCAGAGCAGACATCATGACAACAGACATGACATTGATCAAGTCTGGCATAGCATGAAAAAGAGATGCTGGCATGGTCTGTGTGTCATTAGTTGATGTGAATTTGCACTGAGATCATATGATGTGCAGCTATAGCTCAGGAGGTAGAGCAGGCTGTCCAGTAATCAGAAAGTGTGTGGTTTGATCATGGGTCTCATGATCGAAGCATCCTCGGGCAAAGAATGGAACCCCCAGCGTATCGATCGTGTGTGTAGTGTTACTGATAAAGTGTACAGAATAAAGTGGTGTATTTATTCTATTCTATGCTTGAATTGCCTTGTAGAGTAAAAAGTGCTTTGAGTGGTGAGTAAGACTACAAAGGAGCTGTATAAATGCAAGTCTATATACCTACAAGTCTATTTACTATTGCAGCTCAGCTTGACTGAATTGCTCCAGTTCAAACACTGACATGTGTGCTGTTGTTGCCGTCCTCTTTGATCCTCTCTTGGTGAGGTGCATTATTTCATGTGATTAAAAGAAAACTAATCTACCACTGTAGCTGGTTTTACCTTAAAAAGAAGTTCATGTAACTATATATGTTTAGGGCTAGCTATTAAGATCTGATACTTGATTCAGTGCTGGCATTTTATTTATCAGTCTGTAGATACTAGATAGAGGCTGTACCTCTGGATTGGCAGACCAGAGTGGTGGGGACCGGAGGGTGTGCTCCAACTATACAGGGATCACACTCCTCAGCCTCCCCGAGAAAGTCTGTGCCAGGGTGCTGGACAGGAGAGTCCGTCTGTTAGTCGAACCTCAGATTCAGGAGGAACAATGCGGTTTTCGCTCGGGTCACAGAACACTGGACCAGCTCTTTACCCCCTCGAGGATACTTGAGGGTGCATGGGAGTTTGCTCAACCAGTCTACTTGTGCTTTGTGGACATGGAGAAGGCATTCGACCGTGTCCCTCGGGGTTTTCTGTCGGTGGCCCCAAGGTAGACCCAGGACACGCTGGAGAGATTATATCTGTCAATCCGAATGAAGTCTTTGATGCCCAAGTTTTCCAGCTGGCCTGGAAATGCCTCGGTGTTCCCCCGGACAAGCTGGAGGAGGTGGCCGGGGAGAGGGAGGTCTGGGGTTCTCTGCTTAGGGTGCTGCCCCTCTGAAGCGGAAGAAGATGGATGGATGGATGGATGGATGGATGGACTCTACATCAATAACTTTGGATTAACTTGTTTCTGTGAAAACAAACTAGTACTTTAACTTTGTAGCTGGTTGTCACAACTACAGTACTTCATTTTTATCTTCCAAAGTTGTCAGCAGTTTTATGTGACATACTTAGGAGCTGCTTGGTGTCAGGTTGTGTTTGCATCACTTAGGTGATACATTACTTCAGTTTGAAAATGTTTTTTCTCATCAGAGTTCCAGTGGTGCTCATGTGTCAGCTGCCTCTGTGCTTCATCTTTCTTCCACAGATGGTGTACTGTAGTTCTTACAGAAAATGAGGACTTCAGAGTGAGCCTGCTGACAAGTAAAAGGGGAAAACGAAAAAGAGTTTAGCAAGATAAAAGACCCTTTGTGGTTTCGCTATAAAACAACACAAAGTTTGGTGTGTTGAAAACAAAGGAGCATGCTCTACTAGTAATAGTTCCTGGCATGCAAACAGATTGATGTGATCGGATTTGGCTATGAAAATGTTGCTCCGTGTCCTTTCTTTCTATTTTCTGCAGAAAAATAAATAAATATGACAGACAAGTGACAAATTAAAGGAAAAAGCTGAACTCCCAACCCTGCAGCGAGTAGATGCAGTGGCTCTGCTAAGCTGTGGATAGTGTTTTACTTGTATGGTTTGTGTTTACCTGTCTCCTGAGTTTGAAAAATCATTGTAAATCAATACAAAATGGCTTTGACTTGATCACCTTTAACCTGCCTGAGTCAGAGATGCCACCTGCCACCAGGCAAGGCAGGAAACTGCTTGGGGCCCTGTAGCAAAGGACCCGACACACACACAGGATTGACGTGCTGGCAAGATCTTTATTTTGCTTGTTTGGCAGTTTCAGCACAAGTGACTCCAGGAGCAGCTCCTTTCCCAGCTACTCCACTCACACTTCTCCCTTGTCTGTCTCCGCCGTCACTGTATACATAGGTGTGTGTGCTGGGACTAATGATTCTCTCGCCTCGACGCCGCCCCTCCACTGCAGCAGGCCAGAGACCACACCCCTGCCACAGGCCCCAAGCCAGTGTGGGCCCCCATTGGGCTGCCAAACTTTAAGCTACAGCAGTGGCAATGCGCAAAGTTTGCAGTGACGGTGGGAGAGACCTGATTTGATCCGGCCCCGCCTGTCTCAACTCATTCTGGTTACCGATTGAGTGCAATCTTTGAGCTTGAGGGACATACTGTAATAAACAGCATTTGCACCAATCATAGTCCCTAACCAATATTCACAGTGTTTTTAGTTGGTGTCAAAATACTAACATAATTATGATGAACGCTGGTTGGAGAGGCCTCCTGTGAATTGCTGCCTGGGGCCTCAACAGACTCTAGAATTGCCACTGAACAAAGCGGTCTCCTCCAAGGTGAAAATGCTCCCATCCATATGATGTTAGAAAATGATTTGAATCATATGCTATGGTCTTCGCAGTCATCAGAACTCAAGCCACCTGAAAGCCTATTTGAGTTTCTGCAGAGAATCAATACCAAGATGCAGCGATGGTCTTCTTTTGGCATGTAATAGCTCAGTACATTAATAGGATAATTTTTTTTTCCTTTACATTTGTCACCCACCATTAATTAGTCAGAGGTTAGACAAAGAAAGGCTCAGTTTAATCATGCAAATAATGAGCACATCTTTGTGTGTGATCACTGGCCAACAGCTGCGCTGTGCACAGGGCAACAAGTGTCCGACAAGCTGCAGGAAGGTACAGGAGACACAAAAGGGGCTTCTTACATGTTCTAAAATAAGTCTTATTTTTCTTTCCTCTCTGATGCAGCCTCCAATGAGGTCCTCTTCTCCTTTGACGTGGGTAATGGTCCATTGGAAGTTTCGGTGAAAGCTGGATTACCGCTGAATGACAACAGGTGGCATCGCATTCAAGCCGAGCGAAACGTTAAAGAGGCGTCGCTTCGCCTCGACGAGCTCCCTGCTGTCACGCAGGAGGCGCCTGCTGATGGGCACATCCACCTGCAGCTGAACAGCCAGTTATTTATAGGTGTGCAATCAATTCAAAGCTGCTTTTTTTCAAGATCCCAACAAAAACAATACGTCATTTGGTTTGTACTCATGCAGTTGTGATTAGAGATTAAGATTGCTTCCATTTCAGCCCCAGGCTTGTTGTTGAAGCTGTCAGATGGTTTTCTCCTTTTATTCCTTAAACCTTTTCAAATAGTCTGTTTTCTGCTCTCTCTTCGTTTCCTTTTTCCACTGTGTCCTTTATTTTTACAAACAAAACCTCTCTGTGCTCATAGGGTACATTTTCATTGACCCCCTGGGAGGTTGGTGGATTTGCATTCTCATCACAGAATATAATCTTCCACATGACTCCACACTTCCCTCATAGTGCACAAAGAACATATTGCATTGTCTGATTATTGATCCACGTTGAAGCTGACAGGTTTAAACAAGTTCACTGTAAAGCGATTCTTGTTTCTAAACGTTAGTCTCTTAAGCTTATATCGAAGTAAGAGAAAATCCCCACAAAGTGATAGAAATTCCCTGGTGATGTGCAGAAAAAGTCACATTTTTGTGGTCACTTTCCTTGCAATAACCTTGGTAGAGTGTTTGAACTCAGACCATTAGTTAAGGTAGTCATTTCCTGACAGGTCCTGATGAAACTCTTGGCCCTGATACGAACCTCATCAACTCTGCAGCCATGGGAAACTGTTTATCTCATCATAGCAGTCTTGAGATTGCCAGTTTGGCAGTATAAGACAATTATAATGTTGCAGAGCGTGAACTCTGAGGACAGCTGGAGGTTGTGATGCGAGAACTTAGAAAACAATAACTTTTTGAGTTCTGCCCTGGAAGGGAAAAAAAAAAATTTTTTCCTGTCACTGTCAGCCAACCAGACAGGACAAGCAGACTGTCAGAGCGATTGGCAGCTCGCTAACTTTCTAGATAACAACAATCAGCTTGGTGCTGGGTGAGCAGAGCCACAGCCAGTGAAATGTCAATTTCTTGAATTTTTCACCTGCTGGTTTGGGTTTCACTATGCTTCATTTTAGAAATTCAGTATAAAACTGATGACAAGTCTTTTTTCCTGGAGGTGCAGAGTATGTTGTGCCATTAATAATAGAATCAGATCAGTCAGTGCTGCTTAAGAATTTGATAATGCAGATTGTTTGTCATTCATGGATGACTGTACAGTATGAATACATAAACCATGGAAAAAAAATCACATACAGTGATTTAGATTAAGATAAATTACATCTAGAAAGGTAAAGCACTGCAAACATTTCAAATATGTCTCCTAAGTTGCATTGTCCTGCAGCAGTTATTTACTGTATGTCACAGTGAATGATAAATATAGAAATTGAAACTTGTTAAAATACAAATTCAGTTACATTCATGACTTTGATCGTTCCAAATATCAAAGTGTTTCATCTTTTTTTCTCCTATTCATCATAGAGAATGTAATATCAGGTGGCTGAAAATGCCCATAGACTAACACAGTTAGAAAAGGTGTTTGCTTTTTTTTTTTTTAAATTAGCAATAGATACACCAGCTTTCAAGAAGTGAAGCAAACAATAATATTTGCTAGATTTGTTTTATGGTAATTGCTTCTCAGATGTAAGGATTTGTGATTTATGCCACTGTGTTTTAAATGTATTTTGGGTCCTGGAAAAAAACCTGCAATTTTTTTACTTTTTCTCCAGGCAACTGTTAAATGTTTAAACATCACTGGGATTATGTTATCTCAAGTTGTATCCATTTTAGTGGTTTGCACAGAAACATAAGTAGAATAAAATAGAACAGACAAAATTCATTACAGTGTATGCCGGGGGTTTTTTCTGTCTCTTCAGGAGGCACAGCTTCCAGGCAGAAGGGCTTTCGAGGTTGCATCCGCTCTCTGCAGTTGAATGGCGTCACTCTGGACCTGGAAGAGAGAGCAAAGATCACCCCAGGGGTTCAGGCAGGATGTCCAGGCCACTGTAGCAGCTACGGCTCACTGTGCCAGAATCAGGGTCGCTGTGTGGAGAGACCCACCAGCTTCTCCTGCGACTGCAGCTCATCTGCTTACACTGGACCTTTTTGCAACAAAGGTACAGAGACCTGGTCTTCAAGCCCAAATATGCACAATGTCAAATAGAAACTTACATTAAAAATCACTTATAAGCTTAAATTTAGGGTTTAATAATATGTAGCCTTGGGTCACTTTAGCAGTAGTGCAGTTCCTGTTCTTCTTCTTCCTCTATCAAAAGTCACATAATCCAAATCAGCACAGAAACCTGAAGTATGAGTGTTTATATCTTTTGAAATTTTTAAAAACTCAGTCAGCATCTCTTGAGCAACTGTAGCTGCTGACCTCCAACACAGCCACCTTCATGTACGTTACAGTGCAGCACCTGGAAGTGGTCTATAAATGAAACACATATACAATAATGTGATATATAAGTGAGGTCACGCACAGCCGTGCTGGGGCACACGCCACACAACACATTCCTAATCCTGTGGAGAACTTTTGGAGATATGCTCTACTGTATATAATGAAGGTTAGCTGACAGTCAGGTTTGGTTTGTACATGTAGATGTACGGAGATCAGTGGTGGAGACCGAAGTACAGCCAAAAGTATTGCGATGATGTGCAATAAAAGCGTGTGCTGTTTTTGCCTTTGAAATAATAGTTTTAAAGATAAAGATTAAGAGATGCATCACAGATGAGTTGCACTTATCGGCACTAGTGTAACTGATTGTGAACATGTTGGCCTTTCTGTTTGTATTTACGAATTAGACAGGAATTATTCGCTAATCTTTACCAGTCCGTTTCAGAGTGATTGCAATCAGTCCAAACTGGACAGCGGTAGGAGACAGGTTGCCTCCCAATCAAAAGGCAATCAAAAGTGGTCGCCCAGTAGTTGTGTCGCATGCCCAACCTCTGATTAACTATTTGCAACTACTTGTAATCAGTCGGCGAATGTGAAAACTCTCAAGTAAAACTTATTTATAAAACACAAACAAGGTCATAAAGTTCCTAAAATCAGGAGAATATAAATAAATAAAACAAATAAACAAACAACACAGAACATACAAGATACAAACTTCCCAGCTACCTTTTCTATCACCTAACAGCCACCAGTTTTTCCTAGTCATTAGCAGGTTGCTGTCCTATTTTTACTCTAGTGTGACTGAGACATAGTACACTATCACTTATGTCTTCATTCTGAAAGGCAAAACTACGTTTTAAAATCTACAATAAATCCTTTTTAAACTATGATGGAAAAGGATCAGTGCCGCTGCTGACCAACACTGCTGCATGCAGGTGTATTTGATGTGACACGTGCTGTCAAATCTAAGCCAAAATGCTTTGCATTAATTTTGGCTTGGTATTGGCACTAAGAATGAAAAAGCTTGCAACCTTAATGCCAGGACTAAAGCCAGCCCAGGCAGGAGGAAAAGAGAAGAGCCAAAGAGGAGACTTAGGGATGTGGTGAGAGAAAAGATCGGTTATGCTGACCTCTTAAAGGAGCCAAAAGAAGAAGAGGATTTTAAAATGGAAACCAGAAGCTGTGTGCAGATTTTCAACTGAACATTTCTGACAAATGTTTCATTTTCTGAAAACCGTCAGTAAAGAAACCCCTGCTGGGCATCCTGATGGAGAGATTCTGTCATAGCACTAGTGCGTACCCATACTTCTTTTTATTTAAATTATCAGAGAAATATTGAGTCATCACAATGGCACAGTAAGCAGCCTTATGTGTGTTCAGTTATTAACCATCCCAGCTGCGTTGCTTGTTGGAACTGTGCATTTTTATCTACAGTGGAAATCATAACTCTGACATCCGACTCCGTTATAATTAGAGCGCCAGATTTGTTTTTGTTGGGGTTTTTTTCACCTGTCAACTGGTTTCCTGTGGCTGCCTTTTCACCAGCTCACTAATTAGGTGTTGTCAATGAAACAGAGGCACAGCACATTGAAATATATGAATCACTGATATTGTCTCTTGTGAGATTAATTGTCAGTATGAAGACATATTATTTATAGCCATGTAACTCATACTATACAGTATCTGCAGAATGATATGGTTCAGTGAAATGACACGACTGGAATAAAATGTTTCTGGGGCTTCTTTATCAGGTATAATGTGTATGAAATGCTAAACAAATGCTTGATGTGAGGAAGACGAACTGTTAGCTAAAATCTAAACGCTCAAGTAAAATCTTTCACAGCTTGTAAATTAATCATCTACGTATTAAAATATAATGCCCGCCACAATTACGGCATAACTGCTGTAACTTCTGTGTTTGTAATTAAATTTGCCAACTTCCTCCCTGCAGAGGTTTCAGCCAGCTTCAAGTCAGAAACATCAGTCACCTATGCCTTCAAGGAGCAGATGGTGAACGAGCTGAACAGGAGCAGCAGCGGCAGTAACTCCTTCCCCTCCTCCATCTACTCTGACATAACCCTAAAAGCAGAAAACGTGTCCCTGAGCTTCAAGACCAGCCAGAGTCCCGCTCTGCTCCTGTACGTCAGCTCCTACCACAGAGAGTACTTTGCTGTGCTGCTCAGCAAGCCAGGTGAGCACTGAGATCCTCTTTGTATTTTTAATAAGGAAAGTGGGGGCTTTTTCTCTCTTGCATCAAATACTTTGACTTGCCCTTTATAAAATAACCATGACCTTTTGTTGCTTATATTTATAAGCTGTAACAGTGGTGTAGTAGCATAAGACAAAACTGTAGCATCAGTTTCCTGCTTTTAGGTCACAGGAGTGGCATCCAGTATAGTCATCATCTGCTGCTGTAGCCCATAGGATTCAGGGTTTGATGTTTGATGTTCAGTTTAAACAAGTGTAATGACAACAAAGAGGAGTTATCCTTCTGGGACGGACAGAAAAAAGAGGAAGAAGTAAAAAAAAGCGGTGAGTGGAGCCAATAATAATCAAATATACACTCAACAAAAATATAAACGCAACACCTTTGTTTCTGCTCCCATTTTCCATGAGATGGACTTAAAGATCTAAAATTCATTCCAGATACACAATATTACCATTTCTCTCAAACATTGTTCACAAATCAGTCTAAATGTGTGATAGTGAGCACTTCTGCTTTGCTAAGATAATCCATCCCACCTCACAGGTGTGCCACATCAAGATGCTGATCTGACATCATGAGTAGTGCACCGGTGTACCTTATACTGCCCACAATAAAAGGCCACCCTGGAATGTGCAGTTTTGTCTCACAGCAAAATGCCACAGATGCCACAAGCATTGAGGGA